>SNQJ01S0054334.1:19580-44781 GCA_010110895.2 Picea sitchensis | reverse complement strand
GTAGAGCAATATCACCTCATGTGGTGGAGCATAGAAGATAACTAAAAATGCACCATGTAGTCCTCCAAAGCTTTTTTCTTATTATTAGAAAATAGAGCAAGTGAAGTGGATGGCAATGTGGCAAGAGCAAGAGAGTGGAGTGAAAAATTTCAGCATAATAGAGTTAGCAAGAGATCGGTGATAAAAGAGTGAGGGAGAGGTCTCTTAAATAGCTTGAGAAGCTAAAGAGACCCCTCTTGGATCCTCAACACTTGTCAAAGATCCAAGGGAAGACAACTCAATGACAAAAATTAGCCAATGAGGTGAATGGCTTTTAGGTTGAAAGAAAAAGTAAAAAGAATGAGTTAGAAAGAGGAGAAAGCAATATGAAAGAGGAAACAAAGTCATGAGGAGACCCACGTATGGGTGAAGGAGGAGATCCTCGTACCAAAATAAAAAAGGCAAAGTTTTTATTTCAATTCTTAAAGGGATGTTTCACTTTTTAATTATGCTTTAACCAAAATATAAAAAGGAAAGGCGTGAGTATGGGATGGAGAACCCCCACGTATTTACTAAAGCAAGAACATTCCAAAAAGGAACGTGGGATAGAGTGGGTTTGCTAAAATAGAAAGTGTAGGGTGTAGGGGGTGTGAGGTGCCACACTCCCAAAGAAACGTGGAGTAGAAAGGGCCCTGATTTTAATTAAATGCCACCATTTAAGTAGTAATTTACGTGGGAAGACGTGCATTGAAGATTAGAAGTGGAATCAAATTAGAAGTAAAATTAATTTAAAAGGGAGTCATTGAGAATTTGAGTGGTGGGTTGAGTTAGCAGGAGAGGGCCCATTCATTTAAAACAATTAAATCTGTTTAAAGATATTATTCCATGCTCCATTGGGCACAAGAGGGGCCATTACCATCCAAAAGGGTAATTTAAATGAAACTTTTAATTAAAATAAGGTGAATAAAGGGGGCACCGTCCTTATAAATGAGTTATTAAATTAAAAAAATGAACTATCATTAAGCTCATGAGGAGAAAGAGTTAAAAGGAAATTAAGTGAAATATGATTTTAATTAAAAGTGGGTTCTAGGAATGGTTATTAATTAAAATCAATTTTAATTAATGGGGTTTTAAAAAGGTAGGAGAAGGGTAAGAAGTTTAGGGAATAGGTTAGGAGGGTTTGTTCTTGCCACTTTGCCTTACACTCACTAACTCTAAATTACAACGTTTTTGTGACATTTTAATAATGTCACTTAGCAATAAAATTCTTTGTTTTATCCTTGACTCTAAAGTGGACTAAGACAGCGAAATTAAGTGAAACTTGGCCGATGGGTGTGAGGAGTGCTATTCCATTCTTTTGAGCACAAATACCCTATCTTTCTCCCAAAGGCGAAGTTTTGTATTAAGCTCAAAATAATTAATTAATTAAATTAATTAAAAAATTTAGTCAATTAAAAAACTCTAGACTTCGACAATTCATGTGAAACTTAGGACATTTACTTACAGCATGGTGTTATAATATTCCTAAGGGTTACTCAATGAAATGTGATCAGGGCGCCTTACACCACTTTGGAGGCAGCCTGAGGGGGAAAAACTCAATGGAGATTAACCCATTCTTAGGCCCGCGTGGAAATCCCCGAGATAGAAAAAACCCTCGATGAAAGGAACTTCCCCGATGTCAACATCCAAGGTACACGACCTAACTATGATCAGTGAGACATTGTACGTATACTTACCCTCGCCGAAGTGCGAAAATCCGTTTACAAAAGAATTTAGTCTTAGGTGTTAAAACACGGTAGAACCCTATTTGTCTTGACATAGATAATCTTCATGAAATGGGTTGACCTCTGTGCTAATGGCCGGTCAGCTCCATAGGGGCGTGTGAATTGATCAACTCGAGCGAGGCACGAGGAATGTAGAATCATTTCTAAAAATAGTGAACCCCAAAAGGGTAACGTGGTATACATTCATGGAAATCAACATTATATACATCCTTATACAAAATGAAAATTCTAAAAATTACAACAGAGGCGCGGTTACAACGCAGATTGCAGTACAAAGAAAGAACATACCAGAGTACATATTTACATAATGTACAATATGAATAAACAAATCTATGATTCATGAAATAATTCTAAGTATACAACATTATGAATGAAAGAATACAAAGATATCGAGGTAGGGTTAGAATGCGTTACTGATTGTCCCTTCTGGACGCGAGTTATCCTCTGGCGAGAAAGAGTTTGAAACATTGCCCATTAGGTAGAATCGTGGAGCTCCACCATCAGTGGCCCGGATGAAAAGAGTTCATTTTGCCATTTCTTTCGATCATGTAAGGACCAACCATGGCCCATCAAATTTTCCGTTAACTCACGGCTTTTCTGCTGTCATGGCGTATCTAGCTGTAAGAGTCCACATTGCACGGCGACAAATTGAAAGCCTTCTTTTACTTTACTACGGTTTTGCAAGTCGATCGCTATGCTTTCTTCCGATTTCATCTAACTCGATGACTTGATTAACCCTGTTCTGAAATGCACCCTGACCTGTGGAAGAATCCTCAAATGACCAATAAGTAGGAAGGCTAAGATGCACTGGCAACCTAGCTTCCAATCCAAAAACTAACTCAAAAGGACTCTTCCACAGCAGAACGCTGCTGTTATTACATGCGCCATAGCATGCTTGATTTTATTCCAAGATTTCTTGTTTTCACCAGCTATTTTCTTGACTATGGTCATTGAACTTTATTGCTTGACTCTGCTTGACCATTCCTTGGGGATAGTAATGCGGCATGTGATAAGATAATGCCATAGCCTTTTGTTCATCAGAGATGAACAAAAAGCCTTGGCATCATCTGTTACTATCTTTGATGGGACCCCAAAATCTAGTTATAATCCTATCTTCAAGGAAATCCATCCCAACCTTTAGGTTGCTGACTTGGTAGGAATGGCTACAACCCATTTTGTAAAATGTCGTAGCCGTGATGACCCGGGAATACCATTACTTGAATTATCCTTAAACTTCTAGATGAAGTCCAAACCCAATGAAAAGGTGCCTCTACTACAATGCAGTTTAGCAGCAAAGGTAGTCTTTGCTGGATTACGCTTCCACAATGAAAAGTACGACATGGCTCACACTTCCAAGGCAAAGAAGCATTTTATCGCTTGCGTATGGTGGAGCCAATAGTATCCACAGCTCTAAGGATTTTGTAGGTGGCAGTTTTAGCGTGAAATGTCCACCACAAAATCCTCCATGGAATCATCCACAAGTTTGTACGTTCCCAACCTCATCCACACATCTAAGGATGATTCCATGCAGGATTCCTCATCTAACCCATCTCTAAGTAAAGGCATACTTAGTGATTTAGCAAAGCTCTTTTCTTGTGTCCTACCAGATTGCTTGGACAAGTTAGATTCTTGTGATAATATATGATGTCTGTGTATCAATCAACCTGTTCAAGTTTTTTTTGTAAGTTAGGATGATATTCTAAGCTAATATCCTGACGAAATAAATCCAAGCCCAACCCTTTCATTGCTTTGGTAACATCTTGGCCGAAGCTTGACTAGCTTTGTGGGTTTGATTCCCAAATCATATTCTTGGATTTTAGCAATCCATCACCCTTGAGCCTAATCCCAGCTTCCACTTGTAATAATGCATCTTAAATTTGGGACTAGGAACATAACCAATCCTAGGGTATTCGGGTAGAGACTGAAATGTTTGAGGGTGGACTAAGGCATATGCTTGCTTCTCAAACATGGGATACTTTGAATTACGAATTCTGCAGGAGCCCTCTCCCGAAATAAGCAATAGGGCACTCCTTGGCCACAGTGCGTTTTAAAGTAACCGCAACAATAGTGTCTTGAGGAGGCAAAGGAGAGATGTGAGATCCTTATCATAATTAGGGCTGACAAGGGCGGGAGCTTCACATATGGCATTCTTAATAATTTCATAAGCTCGCCTACTTTCTTCCTTGCATTCGAATTTTACATCCTTCTTTAGTAGCTTATACAAAGGTTTCATGATTTATGCATAGTTTGGAATGAACCCTATGAGGACAAAGTTAGTTTGTCCTAAGAAGGATTGTAGAACCTTTGTGGTGGCAGAGTGAGAACCCACAGTTGCTTCCTATTCTTTGGATCTAACTTTACCATCTTTTTGAAGTACCATGTCCCTAATAATTTCCCTTGATGTAAATGCGACTTGGCGAGGGATTCAAAGAGATTCAAACTCTCTACATCGTCTGCAGGGCTTTACCTAAGATTGGTTAGGTGAACTTACATCCTTAGAAAATCTTGTCAAATCATCACGTTGGGTGCAATCAATTTCCGATCCAACCCCTAAAGGGCATGAAATCCACTTAGCCCTTTTAGCTCTGACATTTGTCTGTAATCCAAGTAGCATCTGAGATATTCAAAGGTTCCCATGGAGAGTAGTAGAAGTAGTCTTATGCCTATCTTGACTTTAAGTCTTATGCTCGTTAACATCAAACCCGTCAAGCATGGAAATCATTCTATCATAAACCTTTTGAAGTAGAGTTTCCATCTTGGGAGGGGATAGTTGTCTTTATTTGAAAAACTGTTTAAATTCACGAGAAATCAATGCAAATCAGTTTTCCCATTCTTCTTTCTAACGCGGCTTGACAATTTTGAACACCATGAAGAATGTCTAGGTTGTGCAATAATTCGACCTCCTAACATTTTTGTAACTCTGTTTGGACCAAGGGAACTAACTTTGGGGTTAATCATCTTAATTCATCTAAAGGGGTTTGGACTGCTTCTTTAGGAGAATACATCTTTGAATCACATCTTTCCTGACCTTATCATGTAAACAACCAAAACATCCCTATATTCTTTTAATAACTTAACGTTCAACTCTTTCTTCTATAGGGTCAGTTTTGCCAACCTTTACCATCAAAACTTCCAATAGGGTTCAATGTTTACTTCTATATGATCACACAATTCTTTCTTTGATCCTTATTTTTGCTTGTGACCATCTACTTTGTTAAAAACTCCTTTCTAAGGAAACAGTCCTTCTAGGAGTGTATCATATCAACATTTTTAGCATAGTTACACCCTTCATTCATTATGTTGAGGCCAAAATCAGAAAATTCATGCATATGGGTCAGGAATTTTATCACCTGTTTGTCATCATTAAAAACCTGCTAATGGTTCATGTTATCCGGGACTGAGTGTCTAAAAATGACTTCAACTGATATGTTCTCATTAATCAAGCTATCTGAAACTGTGATTGTAGAAGCTGCCACTGCTAATTCTTCTGCCGTGGAATTCTGTTCTCCAGGAATGGCAATAAGATTTAATGCATCAAGATCATCAAACATATCCCATATTGCATTCTATAACCTTTTAACAATCTTCAGTTGCAAACGTTTGTTCTTGGTAATTGAATTACCAGTCACGAATCCCCGTGCATAGACGCCCGTACCCTATCTTTTAAAGTTTGACAAGGTAAAGGCTCTATACTCAGCCACATTATTGTTTGCATCAAACTCCAATCTATATGCAAACTTAGATACTTTACCATTTGGAGCTTGAAACTTGATCCGGCACCTTTTGACCTAGAAAGGCACCATCAAAATGCATAATGCCATACTTTATCGCTCATTATCTTTAGCTGCTTCAAGGGGCACAAATTGGAGGTTAGACAAAATGGCATAATTCACAAGGCTCTCTTCTTCATAAACAAACTCTTCTATGGGAACCTCGGGATTCTCAACATGAACTTTCCTATAAACTTCTCTATCCAATCTAAAAGCTCCCCCACTTGGAGTGGGTAAGATGGCATAAGATAAATCCATCTGAACACTACCACCCAAACCTGCAGCTGACTTTCTGTTAATCAACATTCCTCATAAGTTTGGAACATCGATTACCACTATATCCATTTCAGTGGTGATATCTGGAAATGCCTTCAAAAAAACTTGCAAACCCTTAATTAATCCAAATACTTCTATGGTTTGACTATCAAGACACAAATGTTATGATAAGGTCTAGATATTCTTAGAAGTTCAAGACACATGCTTTCTTAATTACATAACATTTTGGAGAAACTGCTCCTGAATCTAACATGCAATTGTATAACACTTTATCATTCACCGGTGAGGCGGGGTAAAAGAGCCGATTGTACCTCATTGTTCTATCCACAATTAGCGATAGCGGTCATCTGATAAAGCTATGGTACGTTTTACGTACAATTTTTGGGAGGCTCATTGTGGTTTTCCCTCTGTGAGGGATTTTCATGATTTCTGAAGCTGGCACTAAAATCTTTGCATTATTTAACCAACCTACTAAGTCAATATTCAAATCCACATTAGCGAAACATGACTTAGGAGCAGTTGATTTATGGGAGCTAGTTTGTCCATATGCTTTTATTTCCACTCTTTGGTAAGTGTATCCCTTATACTTGGCCATTTTGACATTTGGTAGGAGGTGGAAGCTTGGGGTATATTTCCTACATTGCTTTATCAACATTTCCAGCGAAGTTTCCATAACTTCAAAGTCATAGAATCCATCAGTCATGCCTCCCCATAGTAATTTCTGCCACATAGATTAACTTGTTCATTCCCATAATCAGCATAACGATGTACGAAAAAGCCCGGATAGAGTGGATTCCTCATGAAATTCACCACATATGGTCTACAATAAGGTATAGATTGGTGTTCTACAAAGTTAATTGGACTCAAAAGGGTTAGGTGGCCTTGCTCAATCTGAAGAGGTCTTTGATCATTATGGGGTTTCTTCTAGGCCATTTATCATTTTGTGTTGGTGGAGGCCTATTACCCTGACTTCTTTCCATGGCAATCAACCTAATAGAATTGCATTCATCTGATTGGCATGTTTTTTGGCTTGATTAGCTTGATTAAATTCCATTTGCTTGATTAGTTGGGGCAACTTATCCATACTATCACTGGGTGACCCTTGATCCTTTGTTTCCTTCTTCTTTTCATCATTTTACTTTTGGAGAGGTCCTCTAGTAAAACCGGAATATTAGACTTCCTAGCCTAAAGCAGGATTAGACTCCATCCCTCATGGCTATTTTTGTCTTGCTTTTAGTCTTGAAACCATATCCACAAGGGCATACCTTTTTTCTCCTTCAAAAGCTTCAATGTACTGAATCAAAATAGAAGCATATGGGGGCTTTATATCTTTATGAGGGCTCTTCACGTGGTGAACTTAGTGTTAAATTCAATCCTTGAGACAATTTTCAACTTGAATGGTGTGAAGAAGCGACCAAGTTGAACCCTATGTTCTTTGTGATCACCCATCTCTTCCTAAACTCATCAAAATCCCCACCTCAAGGTTAACTAAATTTATCTGTGGAAATCCCGGTGAAGACCACTCCAAAGCATCTCCCTCAAGTGAGTAAACAAACTGTGTCATCTTCACATCTTCATGATTATGACCCCCACAATACAGTTGCACACACTATTGAAGTTTAGAATGTGTGTCTTGACACTTATAGCATTGTATGAAAGGTGGGCAACTTATCAATGGCTTTCCGTGGGGACTTGGTAGAGGCACTTAGGTTGCAAAATTCAAGGTGTTAGAAAACTACCCATGTTTAAATTAGGATTAGGAGAGGGGTTATTAACGTTGTTGATTATTATTGTTGGGAACAAGTATTGGATATCGATGAGTGCTTATTCCCCAAGACTTTCAAGGTGTACCCTCCTAGGAGGAAGGCGGTTTATCCTCCTCCTATAAACTTGTTGGGAGTTGGAAAGGACAAAAGCGGTCCTTGTGAGTTACTCATAGTAGGATACCTCTTGAATTATTGTGAAAGTGAGCACTTGAAAACGAATCACACGGAGCTAACCAATAAAGGTTCAAAAGAACACAGGAACAAGTGTTTTATTGCCAGTTTCTTAAGAATAAGAATAAGTTAAATCCCGGTTGACCAAGGATAAATAACTTATCCCGACGCGGCGCTGATGTTATTAAGCCTTGAAATACACTTGCAAACGTGAGCTAAAGTCCGGCTCACTTGGGTGTGCCCTCGGAGACCTAATGTCTAAGTCCACCTTTACTGTCACCTTGGGGAACTTCCTTCGTCTAGGCTTACTCCTAGGGAAACCAAGGGGTTAGACCCTAATTGCCCAGTTAATTTTATTTACAAGTTCCTGAGGGGTTAGTTTCAGGTGATTATAGTAGGGAAAACTAGCCTATATGACAAGCTTAACTGTCTAGGAACAATCTAGGTTACAAACATATGCAGTCAACCCTTTCCCTAAATTAAACTCTGATTCAGTGCCTAAGGTTGAGGCTTAATTGGGGTCCAACTATGTGTAGGTGGTTAAGATTTACGATAAATTCACAATCGATGTACTGACTGAATTTTAATTGAGTAGATTGGCACAATGTTACAACAAATATAAGAGGTACAAAGATATACAAAATACACAAGATAGATATAAATCACAACCTAAGTTAAGCTTGTACTTTAAGTGGCTCTTACTCATGAGCACTATTTGGCCACTAACAGAAAAGCACTCAAGGATTAGATAAGTGCTGCCTCCCCAAGTGGGAGACTCAATCGCTTACCAATCCACTACAACAATGATTAAGCAACAATATATTCAATGATAACCAAATAATCACAACAACATGAAAGATAAAGACAACTTTGGTTTGCATTTGAGATATACCAATAAGATGATCACAATATGTAGCCTATCAAATACATCTGCTTCCCAAACATACACAAAGTGATCTATGCAGCTAGTGTACAGCTGCAGATTTTAGATTTTCCACCCCTAACTATGTGTGTGTCTCAACTCCATGTGCATGACAACAGTTTGCTCCAAGATATGGGCTTTACCCTGACCCTAGCTTCAAGGCCAGTCAGCCGCCTGGCTAGAATTGTGGTCGGAGGGAGGGAGTCCTCCCCAGCGAAATCATGGGGCCGGTCCCCATGCATTACTGAAGTGGCCTCCTAAGCCCGTTTTAGATGTCAGAAACAGTTGTTTAAAGACTACTGAAATGTTTCTAAGTATTGTTACGATCCTCGGATAACAGGTTGGTTGGGTTCATTTTATAAAGTTTTAGACACCTTTACTTTATCTTTTTATCGAATGGCCGTGAGTGAAAAGAGATATTATTCTAGAGCGAGTGATTGCAAATGAAACACTACACCACCATGAACATGTAAAGATCAAGCAATAAATGTAAGCAAATCTAAAGCATCAATATACCATCTCACATGTGAGATGACTTGAAGATATAACCATGTAATTAGGACCATACATAGTATGGTGATAAAAATAAAAAAGAATGTAGCTTGAAACACTTAAAATGTTTAGACATAAACATGTGAATTGGATGACTGTCAATGTGTGCTTTACAATGAAAAGTGTGTGATAACTTTGCAAGATAGATGAACTATGACATGAACATAAGCATTAAACCATCAACATCTAATCATAAACATGTATCACATGTATGTCAAAACCATAAGCACATTACACCATGATTACCATACCCATAGGCAAAATGCATAAATGGAAAGAGTAAGCAACGAGCAATAGTAGGCAGAGTTAGTCTATCTTTGTGAGCATGTGAGGTGTGTGTCTTGTGATCAATGTATCATAAGCATCAACTTAAACAAACTTCCTGGCTGCAATGGTATAATATGCTATGAAGAAGGTGAGCAGTTAAGGTGTATGACAATTATGTGTTTATGACAGCAATGTAGATTTAACAGTTAGAGTATTATGATCACAAACAGCAGCTTAAGCAAGATTTATATCATATGTGCCCAAGATAAGCCTTCAACCATTGATCAGCAGCTGAGATATATGTGTGATGAAAGTATTAAGGATATGACAGCTTAAGAGTATTTGGGATTTTAGCACAAAATTAGGCTCACTGAACACCGACAGATTACCTTGTATGTGTATAAGCAATTTAAAACATTAGCATGAAAGATAGCAGCAAGTTTCAAAATAGCTAATATGTTCAAATTATAAATGTGTTAAGTGTTGAAATGTGTTTGCAAAAGATGTTAGGATTATGAAATCTTAGAGGACTAGAAAGACTTAGATTATTAACTCATGTGTTAATCATTCATATCAAAATATAATGGGTTCACCTTATATGCATCCAAAACATGTAAATAAATTAAATCATGAGCATATGTAGGCTAGATATTAAACTATTAACCAAAAGGTGCTGTGTTGTGTTTATGTGCAGCCAAGAAGTTGACAGGACCGTGGGCACAAGGGCAGGCAGAGAGGTGGCTGTCAAAGATGTGTACAGCAGCAAGGAAGAAACTCAACAAAAGCAGGCCAAGAGTTATGACAAGGCACTTGGCCGTGGGTTTCAAATCTGAAAGGCCAGTGAGTAAGTGACAGGAGAGCTCCCAAGATATAGGTACGTGGTTAAGCAGTGTAAAGGACACTGGTACGTGAGCCTAAAAGGGTCTTAGAGCGTGAGGAAAGGCACAGAAGAGGGTCTTCAAAGTGTATGAGACTCAAACCAAAACCACGCACCAAGCTATGCTAGGATACATAAAATAATGCTTTTAAGAAGTAAATGACTTAGCAAATAAAAGACATTGGGACTGGTATCACATGTATGTAATGGCAGTTAGACCAAACTCAGCAGTGCAAAGATCTAGAGCGATGTGTGGTGGTGATTCCATCTAACCATTGACAAGGAAAGCAAGAGCATGTGAAGAACTTAGAAAGAATAAGCTTGCAAATGAAAAAACTACCTAGGATACTAGCAAAGCATTAGATCTATTCTAAACAAAAAAAGAAAGAATGAAAAACCCTAGGTTAGGCTACTTCAGACTAGAAAACCAGTTAGGACTTCAAGAAAACTATAGAGGAAATTGAGGAGAGAAAGGAGAGATGTTACCTCCAGCAAACAGGGTGAGGCTGAGAGTATCCAAGGACAACTTTGCTGTAATACAACCGAGATCATTTGTCTACAAAACCCGACAACAAAGTGAGCATGAAGTCTTTATAAACACCTATGAAAGTTATGGAAAATTCCTATGCATGAATAGAAATTTTCCAGCCAACAAATAGAGTATAGAAATGATATATATGACCTATCAAGAAAAGCTAAAACAAAGAAATTTGAAAGGTATATGGAATATTACGAGGAAAAGGTTATATGAAAGAAAGAGATTTGGAGTTTGTGAAAGCCTCAAGGGAGGACTCTTTCTCGAACCTTGTCTGAGTGACTTTAGAAATGACACCAAAAGCTTAATTTTTTAGCCTAGGTATATGGCATAGATAGATTTGCTAGAATAATACTAGGAAGATATCACTACAAACCTAGGTCATTATTTATGAATCATAAACTAGCGATGGACAGCAGTGAGCTAGCTTTACCTAAGTAAAACCTTAAGATCAATACCATAAACAAATCTGCAAAAGTAGAGCAATATCACCCCTCATGTGGTGGAGCATAGAGATAACTAAAAATGCACCATGTATGTGATGTCCTCCAAAACTTTCTTCTTATTATCAAATAACTAATGAAATGAAGTGGATGGCAATGTGGTAAGAGCAAGAGAGTGGAGTGAAAAATTTGACATGATAGAGTAGCAAAAGAGTTGGTGAGAAAAGAGTGAGTGAGAGGTCTTTTAAATAGCTTGAGGAGCTAAGAGGACCCCTCTTGGATCCTCAACACTTGTCAAAAATCCAAAGGTGAAGACAACTCGATGAGAAAAAATCAATAATGAGGTGAATGGCTTTTAGGTTGAAAGAAAAAAGGAAAAGAATGAGATTTAGAAAGGAGAAAGCAATATGAAAGGAAACAAAGTCCTTAGAGGAGACCCATTATGGGTAGAGGAGGAATCCTGCTTTTAAAATAATAAAAAAAGAGGAAAAGTTTTATTTCAATTCTTAAAGGGATGTTTCACTTTTTAATTATGCTTTAACCAAAATATAAAAAAAGGAAGTATTAGTGATGTGGATGGGAGAGCCCCCAGTATTTACTAAACAAGAACATTCAAAAAGGAGCGTGGGATAAGAGTGGGTTTAAAAAATGAAAGTGCTTAAGTGTGAGAGTGTGAGTGCCACACTGCCAAAAGGGATGTGGAGTAGAAAGGGCCCACGATTTTTATTTAAATGCCATTTAAGTGTGTTGCGTGGGGAAGACAAAAGGATGAATACATTGAAGATTAGAAGTGAATCATTAAAGTAAATTAATTTAAAGAGACAAGTGGGGGTGAGTGGTGGGTGGTGGGTTAGCAGGAGGCCCATTCCATTTAAAGTAATTAAATCATTTTAAAAGATATTTCCATGCTCCATTAATTAAGGAGGAATACCATCCAAAAGGGTAATTTAAATGAAACTTTTAATTAAAAGAATGGGTGAATAAAGGGGGCATAACTCATATAAATGAGTTATTAAATTAAAAAATGAACTATCATTAAGCTCATAAGGTAGTAAAGTTGAAATTAATTAAAAATATAGTTTTAATTAAAGTGGGTTTAAAGGTAGTTTATTAATTAAAATTAATTTGCACAATTGGGGTTTTAAAAAGATTTTAGGAGAAGGGTAGGAAAGGTTAGGGAATAGGTTAGGAGAGTCTGTTCTTGCCACTTTGCCTTACACTCACTAACTCTCACAGTACAGCGTTTTGTGACATTTAAGCCAATATCCTTAGCAATTAAAATTCACTTTGTTTATCCTAAGCTCTAAGTGGACTAAGACATAGCAAAAATAGTCCATTGAGCTGAAACAGCAGTGGGTGCTTGGGAGTGCTATTCCATTTCAGGCTGAGCACAAATACCTTTTATCTTTCTCCCAAAGGCAGTTTTACAATATTAAGCTCAAAAATAATTAGTGGTAAGTCAATTAAAATTTAATTAATTAAAAAACCTACTCTAGACTTCACGTGAGATTATGACTTAGAGACATTACTAGCATGGTGTTTATAATATTCCAGGGTTACTCAATAGATGTGATCACAGGCCCACCACTTTGGAGGCGACCTAGGAGGAGAAAAACTCAGTGGAGATGAAAGCCATTGGTTAGGCACTTGTCCTGAGGGAGATGAAAAAAGCCTGGTGAAGAACTCCCACGATGTCAACATCAAGGTACGACCTAAATCGAGTGATTTATTACATTATAGCACTTTCAGAGAGTGCGATGCGTTACAAAAATTTAAGTGCGGTGTTTAAAAACACCCAGTGGGAACTCCTATTTGTCTTCGACATAGATGATCTTCATGAAATGAGTTGACTCTGTGCTTCATGGTGGTCAGCAGCACTTACCAAGGCACCCATAAAATGAGACAATATGAACTCTTTTATGTCATCCAGAACCCCCATGCCCGACATGCCTTTAAATCCACCTCATACTCGCACATGGATTAGATAGGTTTCCTTGGGAAACACTGCCAACTTAGGGATTGATTTAACTTGTGGGAATCTTTGACACCCCTCCATACCACCATGGGTCAACAACACCCACTACAAAGGCACCCATAAATGAGACAATATGAACTCTTGTATGTCAAGAACCCCATGCCTAGAAGCCTTGCCCCAATCCACCTCACACTCACTACATGACTTAGATAGGTTTTCCTTGGGAAACACCCTTGACTTGGGGATTGGTTAACCCAATAGGGCATCTTGACACCCCTCCCATACCTAAAATAGGCAAATTTTATAAGGTCTTTGAGCATTTGTTAGTTTGAAAAGGGGGGTTTGATGCACATGTTCGAGTGGTTCTCTTATTAGATGTGGCTTACTTGGCATGATTCATATGACTTGTGGACCCTTGGAGGGTGTACTTGTCTGTCTTTGCAAGACCTTGCCCATAGGATGGATGCTAGACCCCACATCTGGGGCACCATTTGATGATGAGCGTTGCACCTTGATGATGGAGGACATTGCCTTTGGAGGCATCTTGGCATGGCTAGAGGATGGGATTCCACCCTTTTTCACTTGAATGTTGGCCTTTGGAGGCTTAAACGTCACCTTCCTAGCTCATGATGTCACATAGGGGCTAGGGTTTTGATAGATTTCTTGATGGATTGATGGATTCATGTAGCATGGACCCCGACACTTGAGAGAGGGACATATGGACTTTAGAGGCCCAACGTTCCACCTTTTCAGCCTTGACGTCTCTCTCATGAGCCCAACGTCACCCTACTAGGGCATGACGTCACCCTCTTTAGGGTTTTATTTTATGTAAAATTCAATTTTTGTAAATTGAAAGGGCAAATTAAAGAAGTTGACCCTTTTGTGTAAAGGCATGAATTTTCATTAGAGTCTTTTGGTGGCTAAGATTTCCCATACAAATATGGCGTTGTCTAACTGTTCTACGTTTTTTCCCTCCTCGTCGGAATCCGACAACATAAATCTGCACGAAATCACAACTTTCTGTTGTTTAAATTGCATTTCTGAATGCAGAAATGGATTCAACGTGCTGAAAAACCCTTAGAGCACTCAAATTATACAAATTTAACCACTCAAATTTGCAGATCTAACAATATCTCGCTGATTTCGAGCAAATATCCCTGAAAAATATGCCTGGAAAAGGACAAAAACGTAGCACATATAGACTAGGGCTATAAATATGGCTAGCCAAGACACATTTTATCATCACATTCTGCTCCTGATTCCCATACTGCAAAACATGTGCATAATCAAAATCCTCTTGGTCATATCTCTCTGCAAACGCCTGCAAACCCTCCTTGTCACCAACATCCTCTATTGACATAGCTGAAACATATGACTGACTCTCAACTGAGATGGATGTAATGAATGCCCGATTAGACTCCTCAAGGAGCTTCTCTACTTTGGACTCTGATTCTCGAAGGGCTATCTGTGTGCTCTTCAAGAATTCCTGTGCGCTCACCAACTCATGAGTGAGTCGATCCACCTCATTCTCCTTCTCCTCCAACACCTCATGGTACATCTCACCAATCTCCAGAAGGTAATCACTATCCATAAGGAGATGCTCGTAGTTTGTCTTCATCACTATCACTCTCTCTCTAAGTGTCTGAAAGTCCTCAATGGAAAACTCTCCACTCGGACTATCTTGTGTCACCGTGGATCTCCAACAATACACTGCCACCAATACGTGTGTATCATCAAGATGCCTCATGGCCGCCACGATCATATCCTCTCTGACCTTCAGCTGTCCTGCCAAGTGTTGTGACTCATGTGAATCAAAACCTCTATCGCGCTGAAGTGCTACCTCATAACTCCTGCTGCTAAGGTCAACTGTGGAATCCTCATCAACATACTCCCCAAGACCTGCTGCCTCTCCAGCTCATGAGACTCCTCCAACAAATTATCTATATGCATATCCTGTAAGGTGAGTCCCTGCCGCAAAGATGACTCGCCCCGTGTTAATGCTCCATCACCCTTAGGTGTATCCACACCCAAATCATCCTGAATCTCATCACAAGATGAAGATGTTATCTCCTCCTCATGATCTGAAGTACTATTCTCCTGTCCATTGCATGTGCTAATGTCATCAGGTGTTATGGTCGAATAAGGCTCAAGCCTGTTTGCACAATGCTCTATCACATACATAGAAAGTCTATGGCCAGCTGAAGAAACACCCTTCTCACCTTTTCCCAAGGAAGCTCATATAACTGCCACCAACTGCTCTGGACTATCATCTCTCGTCCAACATAAGAGTCATAATTGATTGCATTGAGTTTATCACATTTATTGGATGAGCTTCAAGGACAACAAAGAAGAAAATGTGAAACATTTCAAGGATCAAATCATGACATCCAATATCCCACATCACCACACACGACTCAAACTTTGCCATCGTATCCAAAAGGGTTACCCTCTTTCCAAACAAGGGACTATGTATATCACCCAAACCTCAGAGATTGGAAATAATAAGCTGAAAAGCATGCCTCATCACATCATCCTCATAAGGAACATTTGGTGCTGAGATCCTGATGATCTCACTGATGCATGTGGCCACCATAAGTGACACACCTCCATCCTGATATCTCAATAACGTCAGCATAACTAAAGCTTCCCTTAATGGGTTTATTGCATCCAACATAACCTGTGAAGGAGATTGATCTATCTTAGATAAAATATCTGCTGCTTGCTTGAGAATTGTAAGGAGAGTATACTTGAAGTGAGGGAGTGACTGTAGCTTTATTCCTACCTCAAACACCTTTTGTTCCAATTGATTTGTCATCTTTCCTTTACCTGTTGTATGCTTCATTTGCATTCCTCTCACGCTGGGAGGATTCATGCTCTGATACCACTGTAATATTCCCAACCAAATCTAACATAAAAATCAGATTTAACTGGTTGAGAACTTTCGTCAAACACTTTGCGTGTTTGCTCAAAGTTCTTGGGCAAATCGACTCTTGTTGTCCCAACTCTCAAGGAAGATTACTGATGTGTTTACAAGGGCAATGGGATGAGTTCCAACCTCCTTAGAACCCCCAAAGTGTTTGTTGTTATGATTATTTTGCTTGCTGTTATGTATATGACAGTTTTCTCATTGAGGCATTATGTCTTGCTGTTATGTATATGACAGTTTTCTCATTAAGGCATTATGTCAAACAAATTGCATGCATGGCTGTAGCTTGCATTTCCATCCATGTTTTTGAGTTTAATCTTGTATAAAACAACATGAATCCATATGGAACATAGACTAGAATAAACATAAGAGTAAATGCAAGAAATACACAGCAAAAACACAAATACCTTCACACAATCCTTGCTTGTTTATTTATTATTAATGGCTGTCCAATGGTAGTAATTTCCAGATCTGATATAAGTAATACAACAGTCACTTTATTGGCCTATAATGGCTCCAAAAGGCAAGGAAATAGTGTCAATGATCCTCCTTTTTGATTCCCTAATGATGGCTTCCCAAAAGAGATGTTATATCCTGCAAAATCCACAAATTCCACACCCAGAAATGTGCGCTCCTTGTTGCTTACGCCCTGCTGAAATATGCACAATAAATCTGATGTAAAATCTTTATGAAATGGCTGCAACTTATAGATCTGATGATGGCTAACTCATATGTAAAGATCCCCTGGCTGTAGATGACAAATCTTCTCACAAATCACTGGATCTCAAACCCCCAATACGCTCTCCTTCATGAAATTCGCCCATCTATGAAAATAATTAAATATGGAGGTTGGAAACCCCCCAAAGTGCCAAGGAAATTCGCCCTTAGTGAGCCAAAGACAACCCCAATCAGATCTCTTCAAGATCTCCCTCCAAAAAGCCAAATCGAACTATCCTTGACTGAACAGTGCGTCCTCTCTGCAGAAAACCCTCAACAAATGCGCCTCTCTTCACCAAAGATGCACCAACTAGAACTGAATTGGAATAGAATGACAAAGGTGGAATCTTTCACCACCTTACCCAAGCTTGGATCAGGAACGAGAGAATCTTTCACTCCCTTGCTGATCTCTAGGGTTTATTTAGTCAAAACCCTCAAAACCCTCAACTACCTTGAGCTCTCTAGCCAAGAGGCCAGACATCAAAATATCAATCAACATAATGAGAGACTATGAGCTCCTATCTCTCTTTTATACCCCTTTTCACCTTTTTCCCTTCAAGTGACTTTTAATTCATCTTTAATATTTTCTCATAAAATCACTCTATTAATTTAATGAACCTTTTTGCTTCTAAAAGTGATTAATTCACCCTTATGACTTTTCCGGCCACTGAAAGTCACTTTTCATCATCCTATCCTGTAAATCTTTTAACCCTGGTTCCAACGAGCTATTACACTAAGGTATTTCTCCAAGAAACAAGCTCCAAATAGTACCTTAAGTGTAATTAATTAAAATATGCTTAATAATAACCCAAAATTACGAAAATCGTCGGAATGCCACGAAACCAAGAACAAGCTGTGTGGAAATGATTCTGATGATGAATAAAGGTAAGTAAACCAAGCTGGGCCCCATAAACCTCCTTCAAACCTCCTGGGCTCATTGATGACCTAGTCTCACCTCTCTGACTTAGCTGGCTCAAACCTCCTCAAGTAACTCTAACTGCATAATAAGGGAATCCGAAAATGGAAGCATTACAAATTAGTTGAGTGGTGTTCCTTGCTTCAGAGATAGGAGTTTGCACAGGTTTTCATCGATAGAGAGAGACGTTTGTTTTTAGCATATTTCTTACTTTTTAGGAGACAAAGATCAAAGGTCCACATGGCAGTTTTGATCACATATTCAGAGTCCTTGTAAGATCACGATTCTAGTGATCCTTTTCCAGACGACATGTGAGCAACTTGGTATTTATAGAAGTTGGAGATCCTGGGTTTAGATGACGAATCCGTGTACATATCCGGGTTCTTTGCAGAAAATCTAATTCGCCGAGTTCATTTTCATTGCCATGCGAGGAGTTTCTATTTTTAGCAGTGCTTATTTTTAGGCGTACTATATTTGGCATGGTTCTCCTAGCAGTCTCGGACATATTTGGTCTTTTCATATTTTTCAGTCAGACTGCTATTTTTAGCAGGGCTATTATTAGCAGGTGTGGTCGCTATGCAGGGTGACATGTGGCAGGTCCAGATTTCGACATTTGGCAACTTTAGAGTGTGACATATGGCGCATACATGCATGAGGATATTAGGCGCTTTGCTTGAGGACATGTGGCACATCTTGCTAGTTGAGATGAGTTGGTGTTTGGTTGGCATGGATAGTTGGCAAGCTCGAGTTAACTAAAATGTTATTTTCACTTCTCTCACTTAACTCCATTCTTAGCCTTGGCGTATGTCCCCTTTTCTTTGCTTAACTCCACTCCCCTCTTATGCACCTCTCCTTAACTCTCTTTACTCCCTATTTCCTAGCGCAAATTCCCTATTTCCTAGCATAAATTCCCTATTTCCTAGTACATCTCCCTTACTCTCTATTTCCTAGCGCATTCTCCTATTTTTCCTTGCACTTTCTCCTATTTCCTAGTGCAATTCCTTATACTCATGTGCATTCTTCCTTATTTCTCCCTTTTCCTTCCTTTCTTTAATGTGCATCTCATTCTTATCCACGTGCACTCCATTTTTCACTCCCACACATGTGCATATTTCCTCCCTTCTCCACTCATTCTTTTTCCCATGTGCATATATCTGTAGCTTAGGCACATGGATCCCTCATCCTCAATGATCTTCAGTTAACTCAGAGTGTCCACACAGGTTATCATCATCATCTCATTGGTTACACATGAGCGCATGGTTATCTCACTTCCCTCTTTCATCTAGTGCGCATTGCTTGAGGATGAGCTATTTTTGGGATGAGCGCCTTCTTGGATCTATATATTGAAGGTCTCTTCATTGATTCTGGGTCGATTTCTTGAACAACAACAACAAACTCTCTCTCATTCTCTCTCTCTTCTATTCTCTTTGTGTAGGGGTCATCACTATACCAGTTCTTGTACATGTTTTCTATGGTGCAACCAGCCTTTTGGCAAGTGCAAGAATAAAACTTTGTTATGCTTGTATGAAGCTTTCGAAGATTGTTGGTATTGTGTTTGAAATTTATGCATTGTTTAGAAGCTCTTAGCCTTTTATCTTGGTATTATTCAACCATTTAATTGCGCTTTCTTTCTCTTTTTCATAATTCTTAAAGCTAACGTTGCAGGGAATTCTACCACATCATTTTAAAACTATTCAAATAACCCCTTTGGTAGCTTAATCGCTAGCCAAAGGTCATATTGTGTGTGAATTTTTGGGTTTATTTTGCAGATTTACTGGGAATATAGTGCATACAAAACACTAGGGACACCCCCATGAGGTTGGCACGCACTTGCCCAAACAGAGAGGATTTTTTGCTGGTGGCACTTAAGGCATCTTCTCCTAGAGTTGCATGTATTTCTAGCTTGCTCATTCATTACAAGTGTGGAAATTTGTGCTAACAACTCCTCAACTCCATAATATAAGGACGGTCCGGGACAGTCAACCCAAACTCCTAAGCAAGAGAATGCCATTCCTTCTAGCCACGATAAGAGGAATCTCACAAATCTCTCCAAAAGAAAATGCCTTTCTTTCTCAACCCGTGAGCCTGAAATCGAGGCATCTAAGCAACATAGGATCCCTGAACCCACCAGCTCCAAATGGGCCTATGGGCTAGATCCCACCTAGCTCTACTGCCCTCCCAACATTAACAGACCATACCTGCAACAACCCTCCACGCAGATGAAATACTCTTGAAAATAAGGCAACCGGAGACCTGAAACAAGTGGGAAGAAGAGACAATATAGCATAAAATGAAAGCCCCTTTGGCCAGATCAGAATGCTGAGCATTCATCACCCTATGCTAGAGGGGTCTTCTGGTGGTGTCTTGGGATGTTTGTACCATGCCTAAGGACAAGTGGGGGGAGGGCTTGGTCTGATTGATGTCACGACTTAGGGAAGTATCCTTGTGGCAAAGTGGGCGGTGTGGTGTTTGGAGGCCCCTTTTTTAACTATTACTTTATTAATACTACAACTTTTTAGTTATTTGGGCAATTACAGCGAATGTTTTTTCCAATACTGAGAAGAAAGCATGTTTTATCACCCAATTCTGACATAAAGGCAAGATGTTACAATTTCCTTCTTCAGTTCAAACTTCACTAAAAACAATGGAGAAAATGTGCCCAGAAAAAGATGCAATTTGTATATTTGGTGGTCACCCATAATCAAAGCTCAGTCAATGCACTGAAAGGAGACATTTTCTTCGAGCTTTTGATGTTCTAATGATTAAAAAAATGCAAGGAAACTTGGCTGCACAAGAAACAATATAGCTATTTAAGGCGTATAAGTGGTTTCATGTTTAAACCTTATGTATGTTTTTCTGACATCTATGTCCTTCAACTGGAACTATTAATGCTTTGATTGGGTTCTTGTTCATTTATTATGTTTTTAACTTTATGAGTGTCCCATTGTTATGCGATTTTGGGATGGGATAAAGTTTCTGCAAATTAGGGTGCACTGTGGATGCTATTCTGTTAAATACAGTTAGCGTTTTTTGCATAACGAAAAGTTGGAATATGTCCTTAGTCCTCCGAGACTCAAGAGAGTAATTTTCTTTGATTTTTAAAAGTATGGTATCATTATAGAGTTATGCATTGTGCAATATTTTGGATGGAAAAATAGAGCTATTCTGAAAGTAAAATCTGTGTTTTTGTGTGATGCCACTTCTATGCAGTTCACATTACTAAGGACTGGACTGTGTATTATGCTTGTTTTTATTCAGGTGATGTAAGCCAAAGTAAGGATGTTGAGAAATCTCTGAGAGGAGCAGATTGTGTTTTCCACCTTGCTTCATATGGCATGTCAGGCAAAGAAATGCTTCAAGCGGGGCGCATTGATGAAGTAAATATAAATGGAAGTTGCCTTGTACTTGATGCCTGTATCAAGTATGGTGTGAACAGGCTTGTATATACGAGCACATATAATGTTGTATATGGGGGACGTGAGATTGTAAATGGCAATGAAACATTGAGATATTTTCCATTGGAAGATCATGTTGACCCATATGGTCGGAGCAAATCTCTCGCTGAACAGTTAGTTCTTAAATGCAACGCTCGTCCACTGAAGTATGCTTCTTGATTCTCTCTCAAGTTGCTGTTGGATGATTTTATATTCCTCTTTATCCTTACTTCAGTGAAGCAGAAAATGAAAAGAATGATAGATAGATATCTCTAAACTTCTTACTCAGCCCCAAATGGGAATTCCTTCAAAAATAAATCCCTGACTGCATGCTTGATCATTTTCATCTATGAAAATAATCCAAGATTGGGTTGCCTTGTACCGGTTTTATGTGACATAACAGAACATCAATTCTCATGGTGGACGATTATTCAACTACAATATTAACTATTCTATTCATCCAGTCATTTACGAAAGCCATGTGACAGGTGAATTAGACATTCAATAAAAAGATTAAGCGCCTACCACAGAATAGAATGGTCCACAAATAACTCCAAGTAATAATATGAGGATATGCTCATATAGGTAAGGACGAACAATAAACAGGACCGTCAAAGCTTGTCTTGTTTGAGACTAGCAACCTCAAATCTTTGGCTTGTAGGTAGGAGTTAACTAAGTAGTGTCTATTTCAAGTGAGAAACAGTTTATGAACGTTTCAAGGATATTTGAGATACTTCACCCTTCTTAGACACCCACCAAATTAACTGAAATTTACGAATTTCCATCTAGTTTGTAAACACTTTCGCATTAAAATTGTCCAATTCTACTGGTTACATGCTTGTTTCTTCGTCTGCATCAACATCCTTCAATGGTAATGCATCTGGGTATTATTGTGGTCACCTAAGTCACCTGACAAGTCCAAAAGGGGCCAAGTGTCCGTATCCGCGGTGTCCACGTGAAGACACGCTACGGTACGTGTCGGACACGTGATTGAGCCATGTCATGAGTGCAGGACACGTCAGCAAACCGTGTTGGACACCTTCTTGAGGACGTTTCACGATTTTGAGACACATGTCCTGTGTAAAGCATCCCGCGGGAGATAAAAAGGGCTTTGTTTCGTGATTTTAGTTGTTCATTTGACTTTTGAAGAGCCCGTGATAGGTTTGTGGAGGAAGATTGACACCGTTTGCAACGATTGAAAGTCAGATTTCACCAACAGAGCTTCGATTGGGCATAGAGGAGGAGGATGGAGGACAGGATAGTGGTAGTGATGCTGATTATGACATGGAGGAGGACTATTGACACTGACAGTGACTCTAATATCTATGAGATATGGGATTCCTACCTATTTTGTATCTAGATTCTACTCTATTTTGTATTTTGGAGTGGAATTCCCTCAGCATCTATGTAATACATTTTTATTTTGATGACTTAAAGACTAAAGTTAATGAGAAATCTGCAAACTGCTATTTAGTATTTATGGTTCTATTTTATGGTTCATTCACATTGGTTTTAAATTCTAATGTTACATGTATCATACCATTGTATAATTTGTATCATGTATTAGTATGTCTATGTTCTATGAGTATGACGTTTAGAGTTTGATTGATTTGTGTGATGTATCTTTTTCGGAGTTCATGATGTATCATTGATCAATATCTACTATCAATATTTTGTCTATTTCAGTAATTTTTAACTTATATATATAACGTGTCCCCCGTGTCCTGATTTCGGGGGTCGCCGTGTCTGTATCGGATACTCCTATTCCCGTGTCCTCCGTGTCCCGTGGCTTCGTGTCAGGTGACTTAGGTGGTCACCAATAAACATATCAAATCAAATATTACCAAATGTAAGTGTTTGAGAGATCAACATAATACTACTTATGAAATATTATAATTGCATCATCCCCCTAGCATAGCTTATATTTAGCATAGCATAGACCTGAATTTAGGAATTTGTTGTAGAAGTCCCTACTCACATCTTCTGTGGGAGAAAATGAAAGTACACTGGGTTCATTACAAACCATTTCAACAGCCCACTGAAGTGATGCATGCATGATGCAAATATGAGTTGCTCATTTTGACAAGAATAAAAATCAACCTTTTAATGCTACTGTAATATTGTGTATGCTCTCTGATTGCAGAAAACATGATCTGCTTGTTACCTCTCAAACTATTATGTTCGTAAGTTTTGCATCCAAAAATTGCTAGAAGCCTTGAAGTTAGTGCAGGAGCAATCTTATATGAATGCACAATTGTAGTTAAAACAGGACCCTAGATGACAGAAAACAATTCTCTTGAATCTCCCTCGAGAGGAAAAAGATGTTCCATGAGATATTGTTGTGAGGGTTTCATGGAAGTAGTTGTTAAGGGACTCCTTTAAAATGCTTTATATAACATTAATAAGTACTATGTCTAAAAAGAGAGATGTACATGACATTCCAAAGAGATTACATAAGCTTCATACCTCACTCTCGTTGTCATAGACTTTTAGCAACATGAGAAAGGTTCGAGGATTAGGTGTCTTAACTGAAAGCCACAAAAGACTTAAGAAGGTTCCACAACTTTATCTATCCCTATTACCAACTGGTGTTATCAGAACTGGGTGGTTTGGACCAGTTTTGGGCATTTCCGATTGGAACTTGTCATTCAAACCGGTTTTGCCTTAAACCGGTCAAAACTGGCTGGTTATGATAAAACTGGTCAAAACTGAACAATTTCATTGGCTTTGTACTGGTGCTGCTCCACCCCCCAGAAAAAATGAAAAAAATATCTATACACCCTAAAACCTAATTTAATCTTTCTAATGATGCCCCCACTCTATCTTGGATGGACTTGTAGGGTCTTCCACAACCACAAGATACAAACATTGCTATTGGACCTTTAGAGGGCATAGAGTCAAGATGTTGAGCATACGCATGTAGAAAATGTAGAGGATCTAGATTCGGATGTGTTATCACTTGAAATTTACCTTGGGGAATTTAGTCCTGGAATCAAATGAACATTTAGGCAAATTGCCAATGTCACCTTGCATGGCCCCTCTTGCTTTGGGCTTGTGCTTGGTAGCCTCAAGGGGCATCCCTAGTGATCTGAAGTTAAAAATCTTCAATTTTTCTCTACAAAGGACTTCAAATCTGCAAATTATACTCTCTGAAATCTCTGAAACAGTTCAGATTTCTGCCATTAAACACTTGATAACAACAAGTACAGTTCATATTTACTTGTTTAGATGCTAAGTCTGTTGAGATTATGTACCTTGGGAGGTGTTCCCCCATGTGTTTGTGTCTCCTAAACACATGTGGGAAGTACTATGTACTTTTTGCCTTGTACTTTATGTCTAATTTCACTTTGACTTAGGAGTTTTAAGTCAAAAGTGAAATTTTGTCATTTATGCCTAAAATGACTATTAATTCACTTTGTGGGTGAATTAGAAACATAAATTGAACTTAGGGAACTTAACCCAAAGTGGGTTTTTGAGTGAGATTCTTTTGGCGAGATCTCAACCTTTGATTAGATGGGAGATGGGATGATCTCAACCATCCATATCCTAGGTTTCCTTATGGAGGTTCAAGAGGGGCGCAAAGGGCAAAGGAGAGCTCATTCACTCATTTGCTCACTTGGAGAGTTTGAGAGAGAGCTTGGAGATGAGGTTTGTTGCATGAGGTGAGGCTAGCTTGGGCGCATACTTTCATGGAGAGAGGCATCTAGCTTGGAGCCTTGTTTATTTACTGAGGAGCTTCCAGTGTTGAGGAGGGCGCATCAGCAAAGGGGAGGTCTTACACCTGTCAGATTGTAGTGGGATCAGTTTCAGAGGGAGGCCACACATCAATACTTGATCACTGTGGAGGGGTTTTCCATTCAAAGCTCACAGTTTGCATCTGCAGCAGATTCA
>SNQJ01S0054333.1:24490-46557 GCA_010110895.2 Picea sitchensis | reverse complement strand
TACAATAAGGTACATAAGTGTGGTGAGAAGAAATTATTCTACATAGATTGTGAAGAGGAAGAAGAACAAGAACAAGAACCATCTCAAGATCAAAATTTAGAAGAGATTTACTTTGAAGAGTTGAATCCCACAATATCATGTAATGCATTGGATGGAATTAACACTCCTCAAACCCTCAATATTGAAGGATATATCAAAATGTAATAGACCTAATTGATTTTGGTATTACTCATAATTTCATTCACTGTAAATTAGCCAAAGCTCTCAATTGCTTTATATATCCAGCACCGGAGTTTCAAGTAATGATTGCAAATGGAGGAACTATCAATTGCTCAGGAAAATACCATAAGATCAATATTACTATGGAGGAATATGTAATGAATATTCCAATGATTTCTATACCCATGGGTGGTGTTGATGTCATACTAGGATTCCAATGGTTACAATTATTGGGAACAATGGATTTTAATTTTCAAGAAATTTTCATTGGAAGGAAAGGAAATTGAGTTAAGGGGTATCAAAGGGAAACCCAGTAAGGTGATAAGCTCTAATGACATGACAAAATTATTGAAAAAGGGGCATCAGGGTGTAATTGTACAACTATTCTCATTAGATGTTCAAACATCTAAGCCATCTATTCATCTAGATCTCCAAGGGTTCATTGATAAGCATTCCAAAGTATTTGAATATATTCCCAGAGGTCTTCCACCCACTTGAAATCATGATCATGCTATTAACCTAATTCTTGGGAGTGTTCCTCCTAACATTAGGCCTTATAGATACCCTTACTCCTAGAAGAGTGAAATTGAGCACATGGTTGAAGAAATGTTAGAGGTTGGCATTATTAGACCTAGCCAAAGTTCTTACTCTGCATTGGTGGTAATGGTACTCAAGAAAGAAGGTTGATGGCATATGTGTCTAGATTATGGAGAGCTCAACACGATCAATATTAAAGATAAGTCTATCATTACCGTCATTGATGAATTGTTAGATGAAATACATGGAGAAATCTATTTCACAAAGTTGGATCTCCATTCAGGGTATCATCAGATTAGAATCAAGGAAGAAAATATCCCAAAAACAACATTCTGAACTCATGAAGGCCATTATGAATTTTTGGTCATGCATTTTGGCCTTACTAATGCACCTTTCACATTCCAAGGGTTGATGAATTCCATTTTCAAGCCCTTCCTTCAAAAATTTGTACTAGTATTTTTTGATGATATAATAATCTATAGCAATTCTTGGGAGGATCATGTTCAACATGTTGACAAGGTGCTTCAACTACTAAAGGAGCAACAACTATATGCCAAACCATCCAAATATTTCTTTGGGGTGAAGGAGGTAGATTATTTGGGTCATATTGTATCTCATGAAGGTGTCAAGGTAGACCCTACCAAGATTAAGGCCATGATGGACTGGCCGATTCTAAAACATTAAAGAATCTTAGAGGATTTTTTGGTTTAACAGGTTACTACAGCAAGTTTGTTTGGAAATATGGAAGAATATCAACACCTTTAATGACATTAACTAAGAAGGATTCATTTTCATGGACTCCAGAGGCAACTCAAGCTTTTGAAAAACTTAAAGAGGCGATGTAAAAAACTCTTGTCTTCACCACACCAGACTTCAAAAAAACCTTTATTATGGAATGTGATGCCTCAGGAAATGGAATTGGTGTTGTTCTAATGCAAGAAGGAAGGCCCCTTGCTTTTGAAAGTAGGCCACACAAGGTAAAGGACTTACACAAACCCATTTATGAGAAGTAAATGATGGAAATAATACAAGCATTGAAAAAATGGCGCCCTTACCTAATAGATAGGAACTTCAAGGTCAAGAAATATAATGATAGTATTAAATACTTCTTGGAACAAATACTATGTTAAGAAGAACAACAAAAATGGGTGACCAAGATGTTGGGTTATGATTTTGAAATCATCTACAAAAAAGGGAAGAAAAATGTTATGGCATATGCACTCTCAAGAAAGGATGAAGATATTGAGGTCTTTCTCTGTGATATATCGACCATCCAACCCGATTGGATAATAGAAGCGAGGGATGAATGGAAGAATGACGAAAACATGTGGACTCTCATTCAAAGGTTGCAACAGGATTCCAGTGCATTAGATACATTTACATGGAAAATGATTCACTATGGTACAAATATTGCTTATATTTATGTAAGAACTCCCAACTCAAACAAAATATACTCTTGGAATTGCACACCTCTCCAGTAGGACGGCACTCAGGATTTCTAAAAACCTGCCATAGGATCAAGAAGAATTTTTTTGGGGATGGACTTAAAACTGATGTTAAAAGGTTTGTGGAAGAATGTTTGGTTTTCCAACAAAATAAGGTGGAAACAATTAATACCCCAGGTCTTAGCCATCCCAAGTCAACACTGGGAGGAGGTTTCCATGGATTTCATCACAGGGTTACCGAAGTTTAAAGGAAAGAGTGTCATCATGGTGATTGTTGATAGACTGAACAAGTACGCACACTTTTTTGCACTCTCTCATCCTTTCAAATCCAATACAGTTGCCACCACATTCATGGAGACAGTTCAAAAGCTACATGGAAGCCCAAAGATTATTGTAAGTGACAGAGATCCCATCTTCACTGGATATTTTTGGACATAATTATTTTCTTGTTTGGGTACTCAATTGGCTCATAGCTCATCTTATTATCCTCAATCTGATGGAAAACTCAAGATAGTGAACAAATGTCTATAAGGCTACCTTCATTGTTTTGTCTCTAATAAACAAACACAATGGTTCAAATGGTTACCCTTGGCAGAATGGTGGTATAACACTTTGTTGGCAGCCAACTCATATTTTTTACGATCCTATAAGCTGCCTACACCTATGTCTTGTGAACATCAAGTTTTCGTCGCATTTTTCAAATAGACGACATTTTCATTTCTTACGACATGTGCACATTTGTCTTCGTTAAGTTTTCACGACTGTAAGTGTGAAAACTTCTCCTCTCAAGGTCACATTTCGATCACTATCTGAACTGTCTTGATCTTTTTATCGATATGCTTACTACACTTACCTTTTGTTTATCATCATGTGGCTGGAAAGACTTTTGCTATGCTCATTGGACACTCTCATATTTGCATAACTTGATTTTATTGAGTTTGTAAGGCATTTAGCCTTTGGATTTACATTTTTTATGACTTGTCTGATCATTGATTCTATGAAATGCATAGGGGTTTGATTAAATTTTTATATATATACGATGTAATCCCTATGTTAANCATTCATGGAGACAGTTCAAAAGCTACATGGAAGCCCAAAGATTATTGTAAGTGACAGAGATCCCATCTTCACTGGATATTTTTGGACATAATTATTTTCTTGTTTGGGTACTCAATTGGCTCATAGCTCATCTTATTATCCTCAATCTGATGGAAAACTCAAGATAGTGAACAAATGTCTATAAGGCTACCTTCATTGTTTTGTCTCTAATAAACAAACACAATGGTTCAAATGGTTACCCTTGGCAGAATGGTGGTATAACACTTTGTTGGCAGCCAACTCATATTTTTTACGATCCTATAAGCTGCCTACACCTATGTCTTGTGAACATCAAGTTTTCGTCGCATTTTTCAAATAGACGACATTTTCATTTCTTACGACATGTGCACATTTGTCTTCGTTAAGTTTTCACGACTGTAAGTGTGAAAACTTCTCCTCTCAAGGTCACATTTCGATCACTATCTGAACTGTCTTGATCTTTTTATCGATATGCTTACTACACTTACCTTTTGTTTATCATCATGTGGCTGGAAAGACTTTTGCTATGCTCATTGGACACTCTCATATTTGCATAACTTGATTTTATTGAGTTTGTAAGGCATTTAGCCTTTGGATTTACATTTTTTATGACTTGTCTGATCATTGATTCTATGAAATGCATAGGGGTTTGATTAAATTTTTATATATATACGATGTAATCCCTATGTTAATCTTTTTTATTGGCTCGTCAACTAATATGAATATCATTTTGGCACCTTGGTTAAACTTTGTTTACATGAATCAACACATTGGCGCAATTTTTGACTTGGGTTTTGATTTGTATGTCGGATGATTAAACATTATGGTATTACGCTCATCCACATTTGATTTCATTGCTTGAACACATGACTTAATGGTTGAGCTATTATAATGGTTTGAATTACTATGTAAATCGTCGGCTGTACTTTGACCATAATTGTTTTGCATGGCAGACTCCACCACCCTCGCATGCGTGCATTTATGCTTACCCTTTTGGCTCGTTCATTGCTGTTGGTTCGGGTAGCTTTGTTACTGCATATGCTGGTGAATTCGAACCCTTACCTTACCATGAGATCGATCCATGGATCCTGTCGTGCGAGTTGAACCCTATGGTAATCAAGCCCTGTTGATGTTTGATAATGCCCGCCAGGATTTGGCAGACAGTGGATGGATTACCTTCGTGGAATGTTTCGAGGGTTTCAACCTTTGCGTAGCTCAACAGTTTGCCATGGCCTTCGATGGCTGTCGAGCCAAAGTAGGCAATGTACAGTTGGAAATTGATGAGCAGTTCATCAGCTCGACCACGGGGTTATCTACTTCTGGACAACGTTGGTTCAAGAATTGCAAGGTCGAGGAAGTGTCGTAGACATTGTTGTATCAATCGTGCAAAATCACCTCCTGTGATAGAGGTATGCCCGTAACTATGCTCAAGCAATGATGGCATGATTTATTGATGATAATTAAGCAATTCGTGACCTGCGAAGGTCGATATGGATTGGTATTCCTTTACCACCTGCGTCTATTGATGATTTTTATAGGGTATCCTCTAAACATGCCATTCTATTTTCATCGGAGATTGTATAAGATGTCTAAAAAGTTTAAGAGGCACAAGGCCTACAACAGCTTGTTTCATCATGGGCTCATTAAGCTCATCTTTGTCTATCATTTGAGTGTACTGGGTGATAATTGGAAGGCTTTCATCGCTCGTAACGGCTTTGAGGACGGCGACCCTGTACATGTTGATAAACCTGTGGTAACTGAGACTAAGGCTGAACCGCTTGTACCCTTACACCTCCTACTGCCTAAAACCTTGACCAACCCTCCTATCGACTTGCCCGACACTGTAACTAAGAGTGTAGAAACCGTTAGAAAGCCTATGAGCAAAAATCTCAAGGCAAACCTTGCTGCAAATGCTAAAGGGAAAAGAAATGCCCGGCTCATTTCACGAATGGCCAGGAACAAGCCAAAACCTCCTGTTGAGCTAAACCCTATCATCTTGAGTGAAGACTCTGATTCGGAAGTGGAGAGTTTCTTGGCCAACGAATACCCCTATTCGCAAGGTTTATGTACCGAACCCCCTTTTGATTTTGTGTCAAACCTACCCCCCTGCCTAAAGGACGACCCTAACTACCCGGGTATTGAATTACCTCGTGAAACCCTCGGTCATTTATCCAAACCCTCGCCTGCTATGTCTAAACCTACACAGTCACCCTGTGATCAGTGTAGTTCATGGCTTGAGCGTTATTATATTGATGTTCCAATACTCCAGTCAAAGATTCAATCTTTGGAATACCAGATTGCAGTCCTAACCAGTCAAAAGGCCAAGCTCCAAGCTGTGGATAAGAAACAGAAAACAACCGGCTCTATCCTGTTCAAAAACGTGGAAATGGCCATGGCTGTTGTAAATTCCAAGCTGGTATAAGCAAGCAGTCTCGTCGCTACACAGGTACGGAAAATTTTATATCATTTTGTTTGTAAATAATCTAGGTTGTTATAATGGTTGGTGTAATGATTTAAACAGTTCTATTTACACTTCGAATAAACTCTGTTATATTGCGTGCATTCTATATATAGCTTTGTTTTGAATAAAAAGGAATTTTGATTCGATATGCGATTCGATTATTCCCAGTATAGAAATCCATGGATTTTGATTGGATTTGAGTGATCTTTGTTTGAATTTGTTTGATTGTTTTGCTTTCAAATGAATTGGTTTGTATTCGATTTGAAAAGGGAAATTTTCACATTCAGTTAAGAATGTAATCTTCTTCGGATTTGATTTGGTTATGATCCAAGTACTATGGTTGGTAAACGATTTGATTAAATTCGATTGTCACGATTTTGCTCGGATTCGATTTCGTTACCATTGGTATGCTGTGACTGGTAAATATTTCGGGAGGATATTGTTACGATGCTGTGTCGTGTGATGTTCTATCTTTGATTGTTTCAAGTTAAGGATAATGACTCTGTTTCTTTGATGAAAACAATATGCTCAGGTAGCCTCCGCGCCCAAATCAGGAAATGAACCCGAATCATGACAACTATGTGAAAATATTAGCCAATCGATTCACTCTGGTTCTAATTTGGCAAGTTTGTCCTATGAGTCGAGTTCAGATTAAAATTGATGCTCTGTATTTTAAGATTTGTGAAATGAATTGGTCAAACCTTGTTATGATCTGTTTGATTGAAACGATTGTGATCCAAATTGATCGATCATGTTTGCTTACTGTGCATTGATCAACGACTGAAATCTATTACAAATATTGTTTGATTGACCCTGTTACAATTTTGGTTATGAGTCAGTTATGGTTTGGTTTCGTTCATAGCTTAAATCGCTTATCGTGATAATCCTGTTCGATTTTCAAGTGTAACGAAGTGTTTGCGATTTCTTTTGTTGAATATCAAAACGATCTCATTTGATTTGTTGGGAAATGATTACGATTCTGTTACATGTGATTTCGTTTACCCGATTCATAACTATAATCGAAAACAGAGTACATCTATCCTTGTATTCAATTAAATGATATGAATCTTTTGCTATATCGTTACAGCTATGACGATTGGAAAACAATTCGGTTGGATTGCATCGTGTCTCTTGTTTAGCAATCACATGCGATATATTTTTTTTGATTATCACTTTCAATTGGACATGAAATAATTCGAGTATGGCTTTGTCGACCCGATTTTGTGGAAACAAAAAGACAGAGTATTCCTATCTATGTGTTCGGTTCAATCATTTTTTATCCTGTCTAATGTTGAATGATAAAATCATTTTAATTCTAAATGATTTGTTTCAAGTAATTATGGGATGTTGATTGAATGGAATTTCTTAAAAAGATTCGATTTAATTTCAATTCTGATTCTATATACTATTTTAGACTAGCTACAGAATCAGATGACTCTGTAGCTAAGTCTGTAGAATCAATTTTTTTTTGTTTTATTAATAAAGTATTTCTCTAACTTGCCATTTTTGGTCCATTTCAGGTGAATTCGAAATTACATGGGATCTCATGGACAATTTAGAGGATATTGGGATGTTTTAGTTTCATTTTAATTTCCTAGTTTAGGCAACATTGGGAGATATCCCCAGATTTTTGTAAACAGTTTTAACTTCCACAGGGAGGTTTTACCCTGTGGAAAAACCTTTAAATACTTCTTATTTTTGTAATAATGAAATCCTCATTTGTGGGAGAACAAGGATATGGAATTTTAATACAGACTGAGACATAAATTGGTGTTTTGTTATAGCTTTAGCTTTTCATAATATCAATATTTTGTTTCATGTTTATGTGTATCAATTTGCATTTGGTTAATGACTACTTTAGCTATCTTAATCTTTTGCAAATGATATAATTTAATCAATATAATCCATATCTGATTTCTTCCAGTAATTAAAGACATATCAATTACTTGATCCAGTTTGTGAACGACAGATTTCTCTTCTTCATAAATTGGGTTATTAAGTATAAGTTTTTGCATGACAGGTTTATCTTATTGCAGAGATTTATAAATCATATGATTGTTATGATTTTTTATGTCTTGTTTGTCCTGTAAATACCTCAAAGAGCATTGCATCCTATCATTTATGAGAAGCTTCTGGATTATCTGGTGCGAGTTTCCTTCCTCCGACCAGCTTCAAAGTCATCATACACAGGACAAACCTGGAGCATTTCCAGGTTTGTTTGTTTAGTATATTTGTTAGTATTTTAATTAGATATATGTGTAGTTAATATATTAGATCATTTAATTTCAGTAAGTTTTATTTCTTGTTCATAAAATCATAAAATCAACAAAAATATCGCTTGTTGTCTTAGGACAGAATATAAAGAGTTTTTTCAGGTTTTAATTAAATCTGTAAATTGTCTATTTTGTAGATATTGTATACTTTGTGAATAAGTTATATTTCAGTTAGTAGTTAGTATAGTAGTAATTAGTAGTTTGTATATATAGTTAGTTAGATTAGCTTAGTTTGTTTTAGTAATTTGTTTTAATTAGATTAGTGTATTAGTTTGTTTTATTTAGTGTTAGTTTGTTTAGTTTGTTTTATTTAGTTTTAGTTATATTAGTTAGTTTAGATTAGTTTTCTTTTGTTCTCTTAGAAATTTAGATCGGCTAACGGAGCCGCTAAAACCGTCAGGGTGGTTCATCCCAAACGGCTTGGGTTATTAGACAACCCCGAACCAGTTCCACTCTCTCAGTTGATAGACGGTCAATTTCGCCCGTCAACAAATGGCGCTAGAAGGAGGGCCGACTGACAAGTCGGCCTTGTAGGAGCCTTTCTTTTTAAATGTATTCAATTCCCCCCATGGCTCCCCAAATCACTGTGTTGGAACATGATTTCAACTTCTCATTACTCGATGTTCCCAACGAGACAGTCTCTCGCTTGTCCAAACTCACCTTTGATGGTGAAGGCAATACATCTGCTAAAGACCACCTTAACAAGTTTTGGTGCAAATGCATCAAACATCACATCTCAGATTTAGAAGTTCTATGCAGACTGTTTGCTTTTACTTTTAGAGGCCGAATCAAACAATGGTTTGAATCCTTTCCAGCATGTCACATTTTTGATTGGTTTCAATTTGTAGATGCGTTTCTAGATGCTTTTGAAATTTATGATTTCGATCAATTGTGTGAAGAATTTCATACCTCGCTAATCAACGACGATTCATCTTGAGAAGACTTTTTGACAAGAGTCTATCATATCCTCTGTGTAAATTTAACCTCGATGACATGTCATTGGCATTAAATCTCTTCTATGATACTTCCATCCCTTCCATCTAGTCATGTTCAATCACAAACGAAGAACCAATTGCAAATCCTATCACTCAACTGCAAGAACAATCTTATTTGCAAGAAGAGGAAAATTATTTCGATAATGTTGAACAAGCTAGGGAGGTAGAATCTATTGATCAGGCTCTTATTGACAACCAAATCGGTTTTTCCTTTGAATCATTGTATTTTCAGTCTAAGACTAGTATGGAAGATGATTCATTTCTGGCTCAAGGTGAATNGATGAGCTTTCCATTGATATATTCGTTTCATCAAAGTCATGGTTTGCATCCCCATTTTTGTGACAGGATCTTAGAGTGGCTTGAATATTCATTTATGAAAAAATTTCACAATAAGGACAAAGTTGAGCTTGCTTTCTTTTTACCCAAGTATCTTGGAAGTAGACTTGACATATTTCTTTTAGATCCTTCATGTGAAGAGATTAATGAACACTTAGAGAATTGTCAGGAGGAAGGGGCATTTCAGCCTTGGCTAATGGTTATTCCATTTCCTCGTAATCCTGACAAGTTTTTCAATACTACTTACACTTGCCCATGCCATTGTGACCCTTATCACGACAAAATTGCACAATGGTTGGAGGATTCATACAACAAGAATATTCAAGGAAATGGTAAGATCATGCTTACTTTGTTTCTAGATGTTGATTATGAAGGTAAGCACGATATGTTTTTGTCAGTTGTTGATATATTACCATTCTTATTAGTAACGCTTGATCTTGTTTCCATTGCAGGATTAGATTTATTCCGATGGATACATTGGAAACATGACTTCACGTAGTATTTTGGTTTATTTAATAGTTAGGGTAGATGTAAGAATAGGTTTTCTTGTAGTTTTATTTCTCACTATTTCTTTTTGTAATAATGCAGTCATGCACGCAAGTGGGCGCACCACGAGAACCATAATACGACTGTTGTCAGGGAAGTCCCCGTGATCCTTTTTCTCTTTACTTCTAGTTGAATGTTTATTTTCAAAAACGCAGTATCGTCATGAAAATCTTAAATGGAAAGTAAAGAGATAAATAAATCTAAATCAACCCTAACCCAAGGTACCATGAGTAGGACTGCTTTCCCATCATCTAGGATTTTCCTACTTTCTTTCAGTTTCCTAGAGGATTTTCGCATGAGGTTTTCAGATGCACCTTCTGTGTATATTTGTTTTTTGTTTTTGTTGTTTGGATTTCTTTGCTTTCCAAGTTTTTCTTCGCTGGTGTGTTTTGATTTCTCCCTTATGCTTACCAGTTTTTGCTTTTGGGAAATACACATACCTGTGCACTGAACTATTCAGAAAAGGACGATAGAAACTCCTTCACTGAAATAACTTCTAAATATTTTTTACAAACATCAATGGCATATTTCTAGAACTTATAGCTATGTCGGATAAATCTATTGTTTAAGAGAAGTTCACTGATTTCAATCTCTGAGCAAAGCTTGTCATGATCATCTATTATCTTTTTACGCTGTCCCTATTCCATAAAGGAATGACTCAAAAGATGTCTCCCTATCATAGGAAGTTGTTTTGTAAATAAAACATCTCTGGAGCTAAATAAAGGACAGTGCTAAAAAATTTTGATGAGGTAAAAAAATTTGTTGAAATATCAAGATTTTCAGTGTCACCCCGCTCAGCTATATATCTATAAAAGAAAAACAAAATAAATTACTAATAAGAGCTGTGGGAAGTGCTTGTAAACCTGTTGGGATACTGAACAGGTCTGCTGGCAGCGGGTAAATGCATGCATGGCGCCAAGACAACTTCGCCGGGGTACTGAACAGGCCTGCTGGCAGCGAAGCAATGTCGGGTACATGAAAATTTGCAAAAAAGAAAAAGAAACCTCTTTAATGTCCTTTATTCTGATCTAGAACTTCTTGATAGGATACAGATGTCAGAGTGGGTTAAATGGCAACCCTGTCGAGGCTATGGATGCCTGCTGGCAGCAGTGGCTATGCCAACAGTATTGAGGATTTTATCTTTAATATCGTGACTTGCTGGTCTTAAGACGGTTATTGGTTTTCATCTTTTGAAACACTGCTGGAAAAAAAAGATTTACGATGATGTTTGTATAATTTTCTGGTTGTTATTTTTGAGTTGAAATTATCTTTGTTGTCTTAATCTGAATTTGTTACTTTTGCAGAGATAACTGCTTCTTCTAGTGTGTCGCCATTGTTAGCAGCCCACTCATATTTTTTATGATCCTATAAGCTGCCTACACCTATGTCTTGCGAACATCAAGTTTTTGTCACATTTTTCAAATAGACGACATTTTCATTTGTTACGACATGTGCACATTTGTCTTCGTTAATTTTTCACGACTGTAAGTGTGAAAACTTCTCCTCTCAAGGTCACATTTCGATCACTATCTGAACTGTCATGATCTTTTTTTCGATATGCTTACTGCACTTACCTTTTGTTTATCGTCATGTGGCTGGAAAGACTTTCGCTATGCTCATTGGACACTCTCATACTTGCATAACTTGATTTTATTGAGTTTGTAAGGCATTTAGCCTTTGGATTTACATTTTTTATGACTTGTCTGATCATTGATTCTATGAAATGCATAGGGGTTTGATTAAATTTTTATATATATACGATGTAATCCCTATGTTAATCTTTTTTATTGGCTCGTCAACTAATATGAATATCATTTGGGCACCTTGGTTAAAATTTGTTTATATGAATCAACACATTGGCGCAATTTTTGACTTGGGTTTTGATTTGTATGTCGGATGATTAAACATTATGGTATTACACTCATCCACATTTGATTTCATTGATTGAACACATGACTTAATGGTTGAGCTATTATAATGGTTTGAATTACTATGTAAATCAACGGTTGTACTTTGACCATAATTGTTTTGCATGGCAGACTCCACCACCCTCGCATGTGTGCATTTATTCTTACCCTTTTGGCTCGTTCATTGCTGTTGGTTCGGGTAGCTCTGTTACTGCATATGCTGGTGAATTTGAACCCTTCCCTTACCATGAGATCGATCCACGGCTCCTGTCGTGTGAGTTGAACCCTATGGTAATCAAGCCCTGTTGATGTTTGATAATGTCCGCCAGGATTTGGCAGACAGTTGATGGCTTACCTTCGTGGAACGTTTTGAGGGTTTCAACCTTTGCGTAGCTCGGTAGTTCGCCATGACCTTCGATGGTTGTCGATCCAAAGTAGGCGATGTACAGTTGGAAATTGATGAGCAGTTCATCAGCTCGGCCACGGGGTTATCTACTTCTGGACAGCGTTGGTTCAAGAATTGCAAGGTCGAGGAAGTGTCGTAGACATTGTTGTTTCAATCACGCAAAATCACCTCATGTGATAGAGGTATGCCCGTAACTATGCTCAAGCAACGATGGCACGATTTATTGATGATAATTAAGCAATTCGTGACCTGCGAAGGTCGATATGGATTGGTATTCCTTTACCACCTGCATCTATTGATGATTTTTATAGGGTATCCTCTAAACATGCCATTCTATTTTCATCGGAGCTTGTATAAGATGTCTAAAAAGCTTAAGAGGCACAAGGCCGACAACAACTTGTTTCATCATGCGCTCATTAAGCTCATCGTTGTCTATCATTTGAGTGTGCTGGGTGATAATTGGAAGGCTTTCATCACCCGTAACGACTTTGAGGATGCCAACCCTGTACAGGTTGATAAACATGTGGTAACTGAGACTAAGGCTGAATCGCTTGTACCCTTACACCTCCTACTGCCTAAACCCTCGACCAACCCTCCTATCGACTTGCCCGACACTGTAACTAATAGTGCAGAAACCATTAGAAAGCCTATGAGCAAAAATCTCAAGGCAAACCTTGCTGCAAATGCTAAAGGGAAAAGAAATGCCCGGCTCATTTCAGGAATGGCCAGGAACAAGCCAAAACCTCCTGTTGAGCTAAACCCTATCATCTTGAGTGAAGACTCTGATTCAGAAGTGGAGCGTTTCTTGGCCAGCGAATACCCCTATTCACAAGGTTTATGTGTCGAACCCCCTTTTGATTTTGTGTCAAACCTACCCCCCTGCCTAAAGGACGACCCTAACTACCCGGGTATTGAATTACCTTGTGAAACCCTCAGTCATTTATCCAAACCCTCGCCTGCTCTGTCTAAACCTACACAGTCACCCTGTGATCAGTGCAGTTCATGGCTTGAGCGTTATTATATTGATGTTCCAATACTCCAGTCAAAGATTCAATCTTTGGAAGACCAGATTGCAGTCCTAACCAGTCAAAAGGCCAAGCTCCAAGCTGTGGATAAGAAACAGAAAACAACCGGCTCTATCATGTTCAAAAACATGGAATCGACCACGGCTGTTGTAAATTCCAAGCTGGTATAAGCAAGCAGTCTCGTCACTACACAGGTATGGAAAATTTGATATCATTTTGTTTGTAAATAATCTAGGTTGTTATAATGGTTGGTGTAATGATTTAAACAGTTCTGTTTACATTTCGAATAAACTCTGTTATATTGCGTGCATTCTATATATAGCTTTGTTTTGAATAAAAAGGAATTTTGATTCGATATGCGATTCGATTATTCCCAGTATAGAAATCAATGGATTTTGATTGGATTTGAGTGATCTTTGTTTGAATTTGTTTGATTGTTTTGCTTTCAAATGAATTGGTTTGTATTCGATTTGAAAAGGGAAATTTTCACATTCAGTTAAGAACATAATATTCTTCGGATTTGATTTGGTTATGATCCAAGTACTATGGTTGGTAAACGATTTGATTAAATTTGATTGTCATGATTTTGCTTAGATTCAATTTCGTTACCACTGGTATGATGTGACTGGTAAATATTTCGGGAGGATATTGTTACGATATTGTGTCGTGTGATGTTCTATCTTTGATTGTTTCAAGTTAAGGATAATGACTTTGTTTCTTTGATGAAAACAATATGCTCAGGTAACCTCCGTGCCCAAATCAGGAAATGAACCCGAATCATGACAACTATGTGAAAATCTTAGCCAATCGATTCGCTCTGGTTCTAATTTGGAAAGTTTGTCCTATGAGTCGAGTTCAGATTAAAATCGATGCTCTGTATTTTAAGATTTGTGAAATGAATTGGTCAAACCTTGTTATGATCTGTTTGATTGAAACGATTGTGATTCAAATTGATCGATCCTGTTTTCTTACTGTGCATTGATCAACGATTGAAATCAATTACAAATCATATTTGATTGACCCCATTATAATTTTGGTTATGAGTCAGTTATGGTTTGGTTTCGTTCACAGCTTAAATCGCTTATCGTGATAATCCTGTTCGATTTTCAAGTGTAACGAAGTGTTTTCGATTTCTTTTGTTGAATATCAAAACGATCTCATTTGATTTGTTGGGAAATGATTACGATTCTGTTACCTGTGATTTTGTTTACCCGATTCATAACTATATCAAAAACAGAGTACATCTATCCTTGTATTCAATTAAATGATATGAATCTTTTTCTATATTGTTACAGCTATGACGATTGGAAAACAATTCGGTTGGATTGCATCATGTCTCTTGTTTAACAATCACATGCGATATTTTTTTTTTGATTATCACTTTCAATTGGACATGAAATAATTCGAGTATGGCTTTGTGGACCTGATTTTGCGGAAACAAAAAGACAGAGTATTCCTATCTCTGTGTTCGGTTGAATCATTTTTGATCTTGTCTAATGTTGAATGATAAAATCATTTTAATTCTAAATGATTCGTTTCAAGTAATTATGGGATGTTGATTGAATGGAATTTCTTAAAAAGATTCAATTTAATTTCAATTCTGATTCTATATACTATTTTAGACTAGCTACAGAATCAGATGATTCTGTAGCTAAGTCTGTAGAATCAAATTTTTATTGTTTTATTAATAAAATATTTCTCTAACTTGCCATTTTTGGTCCATTTTAGGTGAATTCGAAATTACATGGGATCTTATGGACAGTTTAGAGGATATTGGGATGTTTTAGTTTCATTTTAATTTCCTAGTTTAGGCAACATTGGGAGATATCCCCAAATTTTTGTAAACAGTTTTAACTTCCACAGGGAGGTTTTACCCTGTGGAAAAACCTTTAAATACTTCTTATTTTTGTAATAATGACATCCTCATTCGTGGGAGAACAAGGATATGGAATTTTAATACAGACTGAGACAGAAATTGGTGTTCTGTTACAGCTTTAGCTTTTCATAATATCAATATTTTGTTTCAAGTTTATGTGTATCAATTTGCATTTGGTTAATGACTACTTTAGCTATCTTAATATTTTGCAAATGATATGATTTAATCAATATAATCCATATCTGATTTCTTCCGGTATTTAAAGACATATAAATTACTTGATCCAGTTTGTGAATGACAGATTTCTCTTCTTCATAATTTGGGTTATTAAGTATAAGTTTTTGCATGACAGGTTTATCTTATTGCAGAGATTTATAAATCATATGATTGTTATGATTTTTTATGTCTTGTTTGTCCTATAAATAACTCAAAGAGCATTGCAGCCTATCATTTACGAGAAGCTTCTGGATTATCCGGTGCAAGTTTCCTTCCTCCGACCAGCTTCAAAGTCATCATACACAGGACAAACCTGGAGCGTTTCCAGGTCTGTTTGTTTAGTATATTTGTTAGTATTTTAATTAGATATATGTGTAGTTAATATATTAGATCGTTTAATTTCAGTAAGCTTTATTTCTTGTTCATAAAATCATAAAATCAACAAAAATATATCTTGTTGTCTTAGGATAGAATATAAAGAGTTTTTTCAGGTTTTAATTAAATCTGTAAATTGTCTATTTTGTAGATATTGTATACTTTGTGAATAAGTTATATTTCAGTTAGTAGTTAGTATAGTAGTAATTAGTAGTTTGTATATACAGTTAGTTAGATTAGCTTAGTTTGTTTTAGTAATTTGTTTTAATTAGATTAGTGTATTAGTTTGTTTTATTTAGTGTTAGTTAGTTTAGTTTGTTTTATTTAGTTTTAGTTAGATTAGTTAGTTTAGATTAGTTTTCTTTTGTTCTCTTAGAACTTTAGATCAGCTAACGGAGCCGCTAAAACCTTCAGGGTGGTTCATCCCAAACGGCTTGGGTTATTAGACAACCCTGGACCGGTTCCACTCTCTCAGTTGATAGACGGTCAATTTCGCCTGTCAACACACTTCCTTTCATACTGCAACAAAAATGACACCATTTATGGAAATCTATGGATATCACCCACCTTACACCACTTCTTATCTAAAATTAAAATCTAAGGTTCAAGAAGTGGAAGATCATATCAAGATTCAACAACAGGTTCTCCAAATCTTAAAGGACAACCTAACCATGGCACAAAATCGCATAAAACAACAAGCAGATCAGTAGCATAGTGAAAGAAGTTTTGAATTAGGGGATTGGGTATTTTTAAGACCACAACCATGCAAACAGATGTCCCCCAAGTAAGCTAAGAAGGACAATAAATTATCACCAAAGTACTGTGGCCCTTATAAGGTGTTGCAAAAGATTGGTACTATTGCATACAAATTGGATTTTCCTGCATCTTCGCGAGTACACCCAATTTTCATGTTTCTTGGTTAAAGAAGGTTATAGGTGACAATATCCCAATTAAAACTATATTTCCATAACTTGCCAAGGAAGGAAAAATCATATTGGATCCTAAAGCTATCATTGACACAAGAATTCGCCAACTGAGGAATAGATCCATTTCAAAGTATGTCATTAAGTGGAGGAAACTACCTGCTGAAGATTCCACTTGGGAAGATGAGTCTTTTATACAGAAGCATCCATAATTACTCAATCATTGCAGACAACACTTTTCTGAAGGGGAGGGGCATGTTCAACCCTAAATAGTGGCACATTAACCCTTAATTGGGGCATATTACATTAGTAATGTTATTTTATTTATGTCTACTTGGGTCCATTAGTTGTAATTGTACTTCATAGTCTCCTATATATACCAAGGAAACCTTTTCATTTGGAATCATCTAGTATTTGGAAATTTATGTGGTGTATAAGGAGGCTTCCCCCTCAAAGAGGCTTATTATCTGAAATTATCTCTTTGTCAAGGCATTGAGTACTTATTCTGATAATTTTCTATGTTATTTTCATATTTGGTTCTTAACACCTAATGGTTGTAGAATTTATTTGTAACAACAAAGAGAATTACTTGGCTAAAGTGGAATCCCTTAAGGCACAAGAAATATTGTAGCATATAGATTCAATTCCAACTTTGACAATTATCTCATCAATTCACGTATATCAATGCAATGATTTTATATCTCCAACAAAAGTTAGATTAGTGAAAAATCAATGGGTTAATGGAGCATCTTGTGTAAGAGCTAGTTTTGTTACTTCTCTAGGAGTTTAAGCCTTTTTACTCCCTAGAGAAAACAAAACTAGCAAGGTAAATCTAGTAACCTTTGCAATATAGCTTATTCAATGAAAAAATGATAGATCTTGGTGGAAGGTGTATTCCTTTACACTCCTCCAAGAGTTTACAAAATGAACCTTGAAACCAAGAATAAACAACACAAACGCATGAATTCCTTACCTAGTCCAAGAAGTAGCAAGATAAACCCTTCTTTACCTAGAATATTCCACCACAATAGCAAGAACAAAGAATCCAAGGGATAGAGCCTAGCTTTCCATCACTAAAAGATAAGTACTAGCATACAAAAGAGACTAAAAAGAGATAGTGTGCCTTGCCCAAGAAGGGAGCAAATTTCAGCCAATAGTATGTAATTATCAAGTGAGTTATGTTTTAAATGACAAAGGGTTGACCTCAATTTATATGAGGTCACCTAAAACCATTTTGTCCACTTTTTGAAAATTCAACATCAAATCAGATAGGTCGACCTCCCTATTTTTCCTTTTACATCTTAAAATTTAAATTTACAATAATAAAATCCCTTTTTAGGGGTGACATCATGCCCTAAAGGGTGACGTAGGGCCTTAAGAAGAGACATTAAGCCTTTGATGATGAACGTTGGGCCTCCAAAGGCCATAAATCATTCCATAAAGTGCTCTAGTATTTATCTCCATAAAACTATGACCATCACAATCAACCATGAGAAACCCCATCAAAACCCTAAACTTATGTGACATCTAGGGAATAAGGTGTGACATATTAGGCCTTCCAAGGCCATTGTTGGGACATAATGAGCTAGAATATGGTCATATCAAGGTGTCCAAGTGCCTCCAAAGGAAATGTTCCTTTTCCCACGTGTCCAGGGAGAGGGGGTGCATCATCCAACCTATGGGCTTCATGCCCCAATGAAGGTCCAAGTGACCTTGTACCTTCACGATCAAGCTTTCACCTGTTAAGGACTTGCAAAGACAAACAAGTGTGCCCTCCAAGGATCCACAAGTCACAAGTATCATGCCAAGTAAGACATATCTAATAAAAGAATCGTCAAAACATGTGCATTAAATACCCCCTTTTCAAAATAAACAAATTCTCAAATACCTTATACAACTTGCCAAAAAACAGATATGGGAGGGGTGTCATAATGCCCTATTGGGTGAACCAATTCCTCAAGTAGGGTATGTTCCCAAGGAGAAACCTTTCTAGGTTATGTAATGAATGTGAGGTGGATGGGGTTAGACTTCTAGGTATGGGGTTTCATGACATAGAAGGGCTCGTATTGTCTCATTTTATGGGTTCCTTTGTTGAGGGTTGGCCACGTCCTTTTCCTCTTTTTGTTTATAAAGCATATTTTTCCAAGACCTTTATTATCCATTCATTTTTCATGCATTTCTGGGTTTAATACAATAAGGGGCACTAAAAAGGAAATGCATAGCCCACATACGCTCTACCTTGGAAAGTATCATTGTTCAATTGGTTATTTATTTCATGCACCCCTCATTTTTTGAGAGGCGTTTCATTTCTCTTGGGATCATAGGAGAGATTTTATTGCATGATGGTTTTTCTAGGGCACCTCCAAGCCTAGTGGCCCCTTCTTCCCATGAAATGAGGTACATTCCCTTCTTGGGTCAATAAGCCCAAAAATCTAAAATATTGGGAAATGGAGGGGAAGAAGTAATGGAAGGTGGTAAGTGTGAGTGAGAATGGTATGATGACCCTTCAAGGAGATGCCCTAGTAGCAACCCTTTCCCTAAGGGTGGCCACTTACTAGGAAACCATGACACCCACCAAGGAGAAATAGGGGAACAAGGATAATTTATAAGAAAATGCTTTCAAAATTAAGAAAGGATCCTTTGAAACATGTTCAAATGATTCAAATATTAAAATGACACTTACGATGATATCAAACTTGTTACCTCATGAATCAAGACTTGTTTTCCTCTGTGGGCCAAGTCGGGTGTGGTGGATGTTGCTGCCATCGATTGGATGGTGATGTGTTGTATGATGGGGGCCCTTCTTTCTCATTTTCCTCTCAGTACTCCATGTCTTCAACCTGAGGGCCTCGAGATATCATATCCTTAGTTATCCCTAGGAAAGGGGGATAACATCTGGCTCCTACTCGGGGACATATACTCATCGTAGACTGCATAAGAACCTCAATATATCATGGTAAGACATGTTCCTCCACACATTGAAACAAACAAAATGTTGAATATCAAGGGTGGCTCACTCACCCCTTGTCCATATGATAAAAAATTTAAAAATTTCAACAAAAGAAAATTTTGCATTTTTTCAAAAAATTATAAACTACATGTAATATGATGAAAGAAAATTATGTAAAGCAACCATGAAATAATGCAAGTAGAGAAAAATGAAAAATGATGTATGAAAATATAAGTAAATGCAACTAAACTATCATGAGCAAGCAAGATGCAAATGCAAGGGAAAGCAAATGACCTACCTACTTACCTGGGGCCCATGGTCCTAAAGAATTCAATTTCCTTTGATGTAGGGTCGGAGAAGAGACCCATCAACGGGTAGTGGCATCCTTCTCCCATCCATGGTAGATAAGTAATATGTTCCCTTCTCAGACTTCTTCTTGGCAATGTAAGGGTCGAACCATAAAACATCATTCCTTTCATCATACTTAGGCTCGCCCATATTCTTATCCCACATGAGTGAAAGGATTCCTTCATCAAAATCCACATAGGGTAAGTCTTCAATATAAGGTTGTTCAGGTGGTTGCGCCTTGACCATATTCTTGATGATTTTCTCTCTTTCAAAACTTCTCTTATCTTCATCCTTCTTGAGTATTTTGATGGTTGCTGACTCTTTCCCTTGGAATTCTTTGAGATTCTATTTGTATTTATATGTCCTTGGAAGTAGTGAACCTATGCAATCTTCTTGTACGAAAGGTAGATCCCAAGGACCATATTCAATTATCTGTCGAGGGATGTCAATCTCACAATCACGATGATAATCGGGGTGGTTCAGATCTATCACATGCTTCTTGAACCTTCTGTTTAAATTCGACTTTAGACTGTGCAGATCAGCCTGTGCTTTATGTTCTGTCCCTCCCCACAGTGTGCAAACTATCTTTTCTGTGTCTGGTACCCAGTTTCAACTGCACCTGGTACCTAGACCCTTCTTCTTTTGCTTTTACTGAGAGTTGTGAGGAATTTGGTTCTCATAATACAATTTCAACCGACTCCCATTTACTAAACCTTCCTTCCATTCTCCATTCAAGGTATTCAACTGCGCAGCTCCTCCTTCTGTAACATAGGCAACCTCATATGGCCCAAGACAATGTGTCCTGAACTTCCCTGGATGCTTCATGAACTTGTTGTCATATACCAATACCAAATCTCCTTGCTTGAATTCTTTCTTCTTGATATGTCTTTCATGATAGGCCTTTTCTTGTTCCTTCTGTACCTGCTGATGAAATCCTACAATAAACATGTCTTCCTCTAGTTCTACCAACTGTGCAAGCCTGATTTGAATAGTGCCAATGTCATCCATATATGTGAATGCTGCAATTCTTAAGATAGGAACTAAATATTCCATAGGTACCACTGCTTCTAGGCCATAAACTAGCTTAAAGGGAGTCTACATTGTCAACTTCTTGCAAGTGGTTGTGTAAGCCCATAACATTGCTGGTACTCTCAAATCCCAGTCATCTCTGTTAACACTACAAATATTCGCCAGTGTGGTCTCCAAGATCTTATTGAAATCTTTGACTGTACCATTTTCTTGTGGGTGGTATGGTGTGCTCTTCTGATGGTGTACATAGAATTCTCGAGTCAAGGCTTCAATAGTCTTATTAATAAAATGTGTGCCTTTATCTCTCATAAGGATATTCAGGCATCCAAATCGGGTTATGATATCCTCAAATATGAATCACGCAGTTGTAGTTTCGCTGTAGTCCTTAACTTCTCTTGCTTCTTCCCACCTGGTCAAATACTCTGTCGCAGTGATAATGTATCTCGCTCCTATGCACTTTTCTGGTGGGTTAATGGGTCCCACAAAATCAATGGCCCATTTCTCAAATTCCTGTAAAGTTAGCTGAGGTGTTAAAGACATCTCATCTCTTTTGGAAGGTTTCCCCACTCTTTGGCATACATCGCAGGCTCTGTAGTATTCCTTAGCGTCTTTGTGTAAAGTGGGCCACCAGAGGCCAGCTCTAAGGAACTTCTGCGTTGTTACTTTTCCTGCATAATGTCCTCATGTGATGCCTTCATGTACTTCTGCTAGAATCAGTGGTATTTCTACCTCCATAACACATCTCCTCAAGATCTCATCAGGTCCCATATTATATAGTTGTCCAACTATAAGTAAAAAATCTGCAGCACGAACTACCAGTTGTTTCTTTTGAATAATTGTATATTCGCGGGGTGCCATTCCTATAGACAGGAACTGGACTATCTCGGTGAAGTGATCATCAACCTTTCTAATGGCCAACAACTATGCATCCGGTAGTGTATCCTCCAAATTGGTAGGTTCCTCTCCATGTTCCAACCTGGAAAAGTGATCAGGTCCCTTGTTCATTCTTCCTGGCTTTTTTTTTTTTACAAAATCGGATATGGGGCGTTTTATTGAAAATAGCAGAGAGGGCTGCAACCCTTACATTTTCAACAGATCTAATACTATCGATCTGGACTTGCAG
>SNQJ01S0054333.1:5412-20997 GCA_010110895.2 Picea sitchensis | reverse complement strand
CCCGCAGCTCGTAACTAGCCTTGCAAAGGCTTCTTTGCACCGATTCGGCGGAGGAGGGGCCGAGCCCCCACCCCCTGGCGCCGCCATGGCCTCTCAGTCGAGACGCAAACTTAGAACCCTAGAAACGCAGCGTCCGCCATCTCTAGTGTATGTGGCAACCAATTTTTAACCTAAGAAAATAAAGCATTCTTCCTGGCTTGACCATAATCTCAAAATCATATTCCTAGAATAATAGTATCCATCTGCATATTCTTCCCCCCAACACTAGCTTGTTGACTAAGTATTTCAATGCAGAGTGATCAGTGAACATCTTAAAATGTCCTCCCAACAAGTAGTGTCTAAACTTCTATAGCGCATACACCATAGCTAAACCTTATCTCTCAGTGGTAGTGTAATTTATTTTAGTTGTAGAAAGCTTCCTGCTAGAAAAAGCTAGCGGGTGGTCAATATCTCTTGCTTCGGGTTGTGCCAACATTGCTCCTAATGCAATAGATGAAGCATCGACATGGATGTGGAATTCCTTACTCCAATCTAGGATCACCAGAATAGGCACAGTAACCATTTTCTGTTTCAGTGTGTCGAAGCTCTGTTGGCATTCCTCTGACCATTGAAATGGACAATCTTTCTTTAAAATCTTTTCCATGGGTGTTGTTATTTGTGCATATCCATTGATGAACTTTCTGTAGTATCCAATATGTCCCATCGCAGTGCGCAACTGTCTAACCGAAGTAGGAGGAGGTAGATCAACAATGATGGTGATCTTGGAAGGATATACCAACAACCCCTTCTTACATATGATGTGTCCTAGAAATACTCCAAAAGGTGAAAGAAAAATGCACTTTTTCAGGTTCAGGGTAATCTGGCATTGCTTGCACTTATCTAACATTAGTCTCAAACATTCAATATGATTTTTCAATAAGGTAAAAATAGTCCAATCATCGAAATATGCTTCCAAAAACTTATGTAAAAATTCCTTGAATGCTTCGACCACCACCCTGAAGAATATGGTTGGTGAATTCTTCAGTCTAAAAGGCATCACAGTGTACTGGAAAGAACCCCATTCTATTGTAAATGTGGTCTTGTGTCTGTCTTCCTTAGCAATACTGATTTGATGATAACCTGAAAATCCATCTGTGAAGGAGTAAACTTCCTGTCCTCCTACATTATCTAGCCCTTTGTCAGTAAACGGTGTAGGGAATGGATCATGTAAACATGCATCATTCAGTTTCCTCAAGTCTACACAGATTCTGATCTCTCATGTCTTCTTATCTTGGACCACCATAGGGCTGATCCATTTGGATTCTTCAACAAGTTATATGATTCCTGCTTCCAACATTCTATCTAATTCAATCCTAAATTTTTGCTTATACTTGGGATTCAGTCTGTATGGTCTCTACTTGACTAGCCTTGCTTCTGGTTTCAAGGGGATCTTCATTTCTCCCATGGGCCCTTTAATGCCCTTCATGTCTGTGAACTTGATTGGAAACAAGTCCTGGTATTCATGCGGTAATTTTGTAATCTTATCAATAGTGGCATCATCCCAATAATCTCCAATGTTTGCCAACTTAGGTGCTTGCTCTGTTCCAATATTAAATTTAGTGATTTTAACTGGTTGTCCAATGAAAGGTAGTTCAACCCCTGGTCCTTCTATGTCTCTCTGTCCTTCAGTTTCTGCAATGTTCACATTCCTAGGATCATCATTTTCATCATCATTTATATTTTAACAACCCTGTAATTTCTGAAGAGGTGTAGTCCATTCATCTTCTTCTTGCTCCAAAGGGAGGTTAGGTGCCTCCTCAAAGAATTTATGTCTTACAACTTGTAAATCCTGATCTACTACGGGGTATTGACTTTCAAATAAAAATGTAGCTACAAAATTCTGGGTCATACCATACCAATCTGAAGTGGTGAGGTGCATCTCTACTTGAAGATACCAATTGATAGGCGTTGTGTCCAAATTTTTAATGAATTTATGCACCCATTGTTCTTGAGGAATGCTGCTCCAGGCCTCCTCACAACTTTGCACATGGTCCTTCGGACAACTTTGACCTATGTATCGAACTTCGCACCCTTTGACTTGGTATGAAAAGCGCATTTTCATCAAAGTGTGACATTGTACCCACTCCACGATGTCCTTCTTGTGTGTTCCCCACCATCTTGTTGGTGTTTCTTTCAAGGCTTCATCCAGTGCTAACAACCTTTGTTGTACTGGTACAATTTCTTCAAATTCCAATAAGAATGTTTCTAAATGATTTAAACCATCAAATGTGGGCAGGTTACTTACTTATGTGCCAATCCAGTGAACTTCCCTAGTCAATCTAGCACATCATGGTGTGGAGACTTCATGCTTCCTATTCTTCTAGTTCTCCAATGCTTCTTCTGAGTCCGATGAGCATGCACTCTCACTTCGCCAGCTTAGGTTTCCATCTATCGTAGGATTAATGTAATCCTATTGTCTTGTTGTCAATTTATATATGTTCTCTAGTTCATAAGCACGATCTTCTTCTCTGATGGGTTCTGTGTATCTGCAACCTTCATCAGGATCCAGAGGTGCAATGACCCTAAGGCCATCACCTTCAAATGTCATTCTTCTTTATTTAAGTCAACCACAATCGAATTGTTGAAAGCCCAATCAATGCCAACAACGCAGGATAAGGAAAACTATCATCAACTATCTCAATCACTTCGAAGTCTACGAACGTCCTTACTCTATCAATTTCCACAGGGACATGCTCCAGTCTTCCAAAGGGGCTTACTACCTGCTGATTAGCAATCCTGATCCTGATAGGAGAATAAATCAACTTAGGTTTTCCCATCAATGCCCAGGTCTGCTTCATCATAACATTGACTTACGATTCCAAGTCGAGGACCACATAATCTATGTCATAATCTCCAATCTAAGCATTAAGGTGTAGTTCCTTGTTTGTCCTTCTCTTTCTAGATACTTGATGTATTGCTTTATTCAATAGAGGATCTACCCTTCCTATCTCATACTATCTGATCAAGTATTGTAATTCTTGCACAACTCTTTCATCCTTAATCAAATTAATGCAAGTACATAGGAATTTCATAATCTTGCTTACCTCTTTTCTGTCTCTGAGCAAGGAAGACTCATCAAATTCCAGAGGCCTTCCACATTCTTTCACTTTTGGTTGTGCCTTAGATGAAGAAGCATGTTTTTTTCCAAATTCTCTTCTTTCCTCTTCAAACGTTTTCTTTTCCTTCCTTGGGTCAAACAACTATGTCTTCTCTGCAACTCTTCTAATCCTTGATTCTTCTCTAGCCTTTCCTAGAGTCACCATGTCTTCTCCTATAACAGTGCCTCCTTGAGTAATAAAAATGACCCTGGGGTCTTCACCGCGAGGTTCTGCTGATATTAATTGTATTTGTTGGTTTCCTCCTCGTATCTCTTGGATTTTGGCTAACAACACGAGACAATCTTCAATAACATGTTCAAATGAGTTGCAGTAGCTGCAAGTGGTACAAGGGTGTTGATAGTCCCTTGCCAAGTGACCTGGTTGGGCCCAGTTATAACAAATGATCTGACCTCGACCTCGACCCTTGCCTCCTCGTCGTCCTCTTCCTCTGAATCCACCACGAGGGTTAAATTTTCCTCTTCCTGGGGAATTAAACTGCGTAGAATTTCCTTCGTGCTGCATCTCTCCTTGAATCCTATATGTATCTCTTGACCTTTCATGCAAGAGGCCATAAGCCCTACAAACCTTCTCATCATGCCCCACAAATTTATAGAATATGCAGTAAAGATTGGTAGGTGTCTAGACATATTTTTTCATGTAATAACATTCACCAGGGCGATGTCTATTTCTACATACCTCGAACTAGGGTAGAGTAACATGATTCAAAGGGATCGGAGCTCCAGAGGCCAAGTATTCATTAAATATGGGACAATGCTCCTTATCATAGCCCTTTGATTTGCATCTGATACACCATATGTCTTCTCTTTTATCTTTTCCCTTATCTTTCTTCATATCTTCAACCTGCAAAGATAAGCTAGTTAGTTGACTCAAAATTTGAATCATACCTAAGATGGATTCTCCCATGGGGGTTGATTCTAGCTTCATGGCGATCTCTAGTGCCTCAGCCTGTGAAGTGACCTTCTGCTGCATCAGAGGAAATCTAATGTGTGGCAAGAGAGCAGCAATGAACCATTCCTTATTTTGTTTGTCTAAAATCTGAAAACTGAAACAGCCTGTTAAGGTCTTAAACCTCTGATCAAACTCACAAACAGGTTCAGCTACTCTTTGCTTGATTTCTTTCATTTTTGTAATGCACTGCGACTCGGACTTGGGTTTCTTGAATTCTGCACTCAATGCAGTCTTGCTATCATTCAACGGTTTAGGTTGTGCAACTCCTTTAACAAAATTCATGTACCAACTCAGTGTGTGGTCTCTCAAGGTGGTACTAAACTGAGCTCTCTTAACAACTTCATCATTAACTTGTTTGATACTCCATACACCTTCGCATAAGAACCAATGTTGATCAGGATCTTCAGATGCCTCTCCTCTAAAGATATGTAACCTCATTTCATCTGCCATAGATCTCCTTAGGTTTCTTGGCTGATTATGTACTGAACTGCTGGTAACAATGCTCTGATAACTCTGACTACTCTGGTTACTTAACACTGCTAAAACAATAGGAGGATTAACAGTACTTACTTCTACAGTCAACATAGTCACTGAAGTTTTTTATTCTTCTTGGTGAGGTTCTTCAGTCTTCCCTTCCTCTTCCCTAGCGGACTCTGAATGTTCCTCATTAAAAAAATCTTCTTCTTCCCCACTGTAGAACCCTTCATCCTGTACTAGTGGCTTGTGACTCTTCTCAGACAAGTTCACTAGAGGAACCTCTATGAAGTTTCTCCCACTGCGCATATGGACAACCTCTGTGTCGATGTCACTGTTTGAGTTCTTGAACATTATCTTTTCAATCCGACTAGTTACTGTATCTTCAAGATGTTCTTCTCATGCAATAGCATCTTGATCTTCAACTTCAAAAAGTGTAAAAAATTTCCTCTAGGTCCCTTAAATAAATATCTCTTTGCTTGGCTATATGACTACTCTGTCAATAGCAAACTCAATATTGTACCCTATGATAGTACTATCAAACCAGTGATCTACTACTCTTGACACGACGTTATCAACTCTCTTGACCTTCTTAATCAGCGCTGACGTCCAAACCACAGGTGGTCTTGATCTGATTTCAAACTGAGTATCTGCTAATCTGGATAACCACTCGTATAGCCCCTTATGAATTCCTCCAAAGAAAATCTCGTGTGTATTAGTAAAGATATACCTTCCCAACCAGTCTTCTGCACTACTATTAGGGTTTTTTCTCTAGGCTTCAGCGAAGTCCCTCTCTTGTTCTTTTATCCACTTTTGAATCTCCATCTTTGATGGAAGCCACCTTGACATTCCCTCAAGAAGATCCTAGTCCCAACAACGAAACCATTTGTTGGCACAGGGGTAGACCCAGGGTTCAACTCTAACAACGCACCAACAAGCCCTAACTACTGGCCCTTTCGACAACACCTATGAGGCAGATGCAGTCTCACCCGAAGTAGAAATAAGGGGTTGCAGGACATAGGTGTATACAACCATAGGAAATGCAAAGTGGGTCCAAGGAAACAACACACAACAATCTAGATATTATCTACCACTCTTAAGCTTACTTCACAAGTTATATCTCAGATCTAGCACAACAATGCAATAACAATATAGCAGAAAGAAAAGAACACAACATCAACCACAGAGAAAAACAAGATATACATGGTTCACCCTCTCCCTAGGGATACATCCACAGAACTATGTTTCTTGATATATTAAATGGAAACATACAGTTCTATCTGCGCTCTTAGCTTGCAAATCTCTCTCTTTTTTTTCCCCTCCTCTCCCTGCGCACCTAGCTGCAGGGTTGATCTTCGCACCCAGTTGAAGATATTACAATACAGACTCTCTACCATAGCCTACTTCTCTCTCTCTCACCACAACAATCGACCACTATTGACCACAAAATTATGAACCAACTATTGACTAACCCTCTCGACTCTCTTGGACCTTTATTTATACATTACATGGAAAACATCTAGGTGTTGAAACCCTAGATCCAAAACCCTAAGTCCAAAACCCTAAGTCAACTTGACCCGTGCTTTCAGGGCTTCGCCAACCTGTCTTTCCGTCTTTTTTGCAAGGTGCTCCAAAGTAGTCGTTGACATCTTTTTTTTCTTGTTGAGTTGTCCCTGATTCATCTTCTTTGTTGATCTGTCTTCCTTGATATTCTTGTTCAATGTCTCACTTTCCCTTACTTCGCTCCTTCCTTCTGCTTCTTTTGACCACTTTGACTCATTCTCAGTCAATGTGCCTTCTACGCAGTTCACACTTCTCCTTTCTTCCTTCTTCTTCACTTTCTTCCATAACCAAGGGCCAACATATGCCCTCCAAGGATCCACAAGTCACAAGTATCATCCCAAGTAAGGCATATCTAATAAAAGAATCGTCAAAACATGTGCATTAAATTCCCTCTTTTCAAAATAGACAAATTCTCAAATACCTTATACAACTTGCAAAAATTTAAATATGGGAGGGGTGTCATAATTCCCTATTGGGTGCCCGCACGGGTGTAGATGGATTGGCAAGTGCCGTGTAAATGAAAGGAAATTTGTAAATGAAGTCTCATGTTCGATTCTCACCCGGACTTACTCATGCACCATTCTTGCGGGCTGGGTGGTTGCACCTGGGGTTATAGTGGTAGTCGCCTGGGGATCGACCCCGTGTCACGCGAGTATGAGAACCGCGAGTTGCCGATTCCCCCAGTAAAAAAAAAATATAAAAAAAATGCCCTATTGGGTGAACCAATTCCTCAAGTAGGGAATGTTCCCAAGGAGAATCCTTTCTAGGTTATGTAATGAATGTTTGGTGTATGGGGTTAGACTTCTAGGTATGGTGTTTCATGACATACAAGGGCTCGTATTGTCTCATTTATGGGTTCCTTTGTTGAGGGTTGGCCACATCCTTTTCCTCTTTTTGTTTCTAAAGAATATTTTTCCAATCCCTTTATTAGCCATTCATTTTGCATGTGTTTCTGAGTTTAAGAGAATAAGGGGCACTAAAAAGGAAATGCACAACCCACATCACTCTACCTTGGAAATAATCATTATTTAATTAGTTATTTATTTTATAGGCCCCTCATTTTTTGAGAGGCGTTTCATTTCTCTTGGGATCACAGGAGAGATTTTATTGCATGATGTTTTTTCCAAGGCACCTCCAAGCCTAGTGGCCCCTTCTTCCCATGAAATGAGGTACATTCGCTTCTTGGGTCAATAAGCCTAAAAACCTAAAATATGGGGAAATGGAGGGGAAGAAGTAATGGAAGGTGGTAAGTGTCGGTGAGAGTGGTATGATGAACCTTCAAGGAGACCCCCTAGTAGAAACCCTTTCCCTCGGGGTGACCACTTACTAGGAAACCATGACATCCACCAAGGTGAAATAGGGAAAAAAGCATAATTTCTAAGAAAAAAATTTCAAAATTAAGAAATGATCCTTTACAACATGTTCAAATGCTTCAAATATTAAAATGACACTTACCATGATATTGGACTTGTTACCTCATGAAGAAAGACTTGTTTTCCTCAGTGGTCCAAGTTGGGTGTGGTGGATGTTGTTGTCATTGATTGGATGGTGATGTGTAGTATGATGGGGGCCATGCCTGCTCATCTGCTTCTCGTTACTCCATGTCTACAACATGAAGGCCTTGAGATATCATATCCTTAGTTATCCTTGGGAAAGGGGGATAACATTTGGCTCCTAATCATGGACATGTACTCGTCATAGAGTGTATGAGAACCTCAACATATCTTGGTAAGACATGTTCCTACACACACTGAAACAAACAAAATGTTGAATATCGAGGGTCACTCACTCACCCCTTGTCCATATGATCAAAAATTTTAAAATTTCAATGAAAGAAAATTTTGCATTTTTTCAAAACATTATAAACTACATGTAATATGATGAAAGAAAATGATGTAAAGAAACCATGCAATAATGCAAGTAGAGAGCCCAAAGGGGTTGGATCCAATGGTGGAAAGCGAGGAGTTTTTCACCGTTGGGCAAGGTTCAATTTTCGTGAGGGCTTTACCTGGAGCCATGGGGACACCTTGAGGTAGTGGTCAAACGTGTGGTTGCACCCAGAGATACCATATTAAATGGTATCGTGACCCGTGCACACATAAGTGGATCAAAGACCACCCCCATGTCCTTCAAATTTTTAAGTCTTCGAGGTGTAGGACAGTTGGTGACGGAGTGTGTTGTTAAGCCACTCTGTGTTGAAAAGTCATCGGTTCGAAACCTGCGGGGACAAAAAATCCAACCATGTTAAGGGTTGGTGTGGCTCAGGCTGGGTGCGATCCCCGAGTGACTTTGACAGCTTAGATGCCTCTGAGTCGCGATTTCTCAAGACAAAGGTTAATCTCGATGCCAAGAAGGTCCGGAAAAATTAACAAACAAAAAAAATACTGCAGGTAGAGAAAAATGAAAAATGATATATGAAAATATAAGTAAATGCAACTAAACTATCATGAGCAAGAAAGATGCAAATGCAAAGGAAAGCAAATGACCTACCTACTTACTTGGGTCCCATGGTCGGAGAAGAGACCCATTAACGGGTAGTGCCATCCTTCTCCCATCCATGGTAGATAAGTAATATGTTCCCTTCTCAGACTTGTTCTTGGCGATGTAAGGGTTGAGCCATAAAACTTCATTCTTTTCATCATACTTAGGCTCGCCCATCTTCTTATCCAACATGAGTGAAAGGATTCCTTCATCAAAATACACATAGGATAAGTTTTCAATATAAGGTTGTTTAGGTGGTTGTGCCTCCATATTCTTGATGATTTGTTCTCTTTCAACACTTCTCTTATCTTCATCCTTCTTGAGTATTTTGATGGTTCCCAACTCTTTCCCTTGGAATTCTATGAGCTTCTCTTTGTATTTATATGTCCTTGGAAGTAGTGCATCTCTGCAATCTTCTTGTGCAAAAGGTAGATCCCAAGGACCATTATCAATTATCTGTCAAGGAACATCAAGCTCACAATCATGATGATAATCAGGGTGGTTCAGATCTATCACATGCTTCTTGACTACCTGCCAACTATATAGAATCTTGAAGGTACCGTCCCCAATGGGAATATGTGTGTAAGTGAGATCCATGCTAAGAAAACCGCATTTGTGTCTTCAAGTTAATAGATTGTTTTTTTTTTCTTCCATATTTGTATTGTGAGTAACACATCATGAGAGGTGATCATTAACAAGATTAAAATTCAATTTCAAAATATTTATAATACTATTTTTATAAGTTGTCAACTTAAGAAAATCAAAAAACATTTATGAAATATTATGTCTAAAAATTTTAACCATAAAAAAAATGTTAAAACAAATTAATCAACTCCTTATCAATTTCTAAACATCCAACATACTAAAATTGGTTCCATGGTCATCATCAATTATACCAACAAAAGACTTTAGAAAAATCATAAAAAATTTCCATATTTTATACTTATCAAATTTCCATATTTTATACTTATCAGCATACATCCATCTTAAATTTTCTTCTTAATCCCTCATCTAATAAACATTTAGAATTTATTTAAAAAAAACAAAAAAAATAACCATAATTCTTTAAATGTAAAAAAAAAAATCCAATATCAAAACTATAAAATTTACAATACAAAGCTTATTAAAATAGCTTATAACTCTGATTATGCAAAAGTAGTTATGAATTCCAACTATAAAAATTTAATTTACATTGCAAAGTTATAATTTTGATTATGCAAATGTAGTTATGAATTTCAACAATAAAAAATTTAATTTACAATACAAAACTAATTAAAATAGCGTATAACTCTGATTATGCAAATGTAGTTATAACTCAGATTATGTAAATGTAGTTATGAATTCCAACCATAAAAAATTTAATTTACACTACAAAGCTAATTAAAACTAATTAAAATAGCTTATAATTTTGATTATGCAGATGTAATTATGAATTTTAACAAGAAAATTTTTAAATTACAATACAAAGTTAATAAAAATTTTGCATATAAATCTGATTATGCAAATGTAGTTATGAATTCCTTACCAACTTTTGAAAAATAGCTTATAACTCTAATTATGCAAATGTAATTATGAATTCCTTACCAACTTTTGTAAAATAGCTTACATTTCTGATTATACAAATATAGTTATGAATTCCTTACCAACTTTTGAAGTGTCCATGTTCTTATTGACCATAACCAACCATCCCCTTTTTACACACCCTGCATCTAATTCGGCTGCATCCTTTCCAAAACCAACTCTCAAAGACATACAAAATTCATTGGAGTAATATACATCGATGTTCGTATAGCCTTTGTAATCTTTAAACAAATTTCTAAGAAATGTTTTTCAAATTAAGAAAGCAAAATTAAGAAAGGATTCTTTGCAACATGTTCAAATGCTTCAAATATTAAAATGACACTTAACATGATAGCAGACTTGTTACCTCACTAATCAATACTTGTTTTCCTCTGTGGACCAGGTTGGGTGTGGTGGATGTTGTTGCCATCGATTGGATGGTGATGTGTGGTATGATGGGGGCCCTGCTTGCTCATTTTCCTCTTGGTACTCCATGTGTGCAACTTGAGGGCCTTGAGATATCATATCCTTAGTTATCCCTAGGAAAGGGGGATAACAATTGACTCCTACTCGGGGACATGTACTCATCATAGAGTGCATGAGAACCTCAATATCTCCTGGTAAGACATGTTCCTCCACATACTGAAACAAACAAAATGTTGAATATCGAGAGTGTCTCACTCACCCCCTGTCCATATGATCAAAATTTTCAAAATTTCAACGAAAGACAATTTTGCATTTTTTCAAAAAATTATAAACTACATGTAATAGGATGAAAGAAAATGATGTAAAACAACCATGCAATAATGCAGGTAGAGAAAAATGAAAAACGATATATGAAAATAGAAGTAAATGCAACCAAATTATCATGAGCAAGCAAGATGCAAATGTAAGGGAAAGAAAATGACCTACCTACTTACCTGGCGCCCATGGTCCTAAAGAATTCAATTTCCTTTGATGTAGGGTCGGAGAAGAGACCCATAAATGGGTAGTGGCATCCTTCTCCCATCCATGGTAGATAAGTAATATTTTCCCTTCTCAGACTTCTTCTTGGCGATGTAAGGGCCGAGCCATAAAACTTCATTCCTTTCATCATACTTAGGCTCGCCCATCTTCTTATCCCACATGAGTGAAAGGCTTCCTTCATCAAAATCCACATAGGGTAAATCTTCAATATAAGGTTGTTTAGGTGGTTGTGCCTTGACCATGTTCTTGATGATTTTCTCTCTTTTAGAACTTCTCTTATCTTCATCCTTCTTGAGTATTTTGATGGTTCCCAACTCTTTCCCTTGTTATTCTGTGAGCTTCTCTGTGTATTTATCTGTACTTGGAAGTAGTGCATCTATGCAATCTTCTTGTGCGAAAGGTAGATCCCAAGGACCATATTCAATTATCTTTTGAGGCACATCAAGCTCAGAATCACAATGATAATCGGGGTGGTTCAGATCTATCACATGCTTCTTGACTACTTGCCAACTATATAGAATCTCGAAGGTACCGTCCCCCATGGGAATATGTGTGTGAGTGAGATCCATGCTAAGAAAACCGCANAATCACAATGATAATCGGGGTGGTTCAGATCTATCACATGCTTCTTGACTACTTGCCAACTATATAGAATCTCGAAGGTACCGTCCCCCATGGGAATATGTGTGTGAGTGAGATCCATGCTAAGAAAACCGCATTGGCGTCTTGAAGTTAATAAATTGTTTTTTTTTTTCCATATTTGCATTGTCACTAACACATCATGAGAGGTGATCATTAACAAGATTAAAATTCAATTTCAAAATATTTGTAATACTATTTTTATAAGTTGTCAACTCAAAAAATCCAAAAGACATTTATGAAGTATTATGTCTAATAATTTTAACCATAAAACAAAATGTTAAAAAAAATTAATCAACTCATCAATTTCTAAACATCCAACATACTAAAATTGGTTCCATGGTCATCATCAATTATACCAACAAAAAGACTTTAACAAAATCATAGAATTTTTCCATATTGTATACTTATTAGCATACATTCATCTTAATCCCTCATCTAATAAACATTTATAATTTATTTAAAAAACAAAAACAAAAATAACCATAATTCTTTAAATGTCAAAAAAAATCCAATATCAAAAATATAAAAGTAACACATTTTACAACCATAAATATTTTAATTTACAATACAAAGCTTATTATTAAAATAGCTTATAACTCTGATTATGTAAATGTAGTTATGAATTCTAACCATAAACTTTTTAATTTACATTGCAAAGCTAATTAAAATAGCTTATAATTCTGATTATGCAAATGTAGTTATGAATTTCAACAATAAAAAATTTAATTTACAATACAAAGCTAATTAAAATAACTTATAATTCTGATCATGCAAATGTAGTTATAACTCTGATTATGTAAATGTAGTTATGAATTCCAACCATAAAATTTTTAATTTACACTACAAAACTAATTAAAATTAATTAAAATAGCTTATAATTTTGTTTATGCAAATGTATTATGAATTTCAACAATACAAAGCTAATAAAAATTTTGCATATAAATTTGATTATACAAATATAGCTATGAATGTCTTACCAACTTTTGAAAAATAGCTTATAACTCTGATTATGCAAATGTAATTATGAATTCCTTACCAAATTTTGTAAAGTAGCTTACAGTGTTGATTATGCAAATATAGTTATGAATTCCTTACCAACTTTTGAAGCGTCAATGTTCTTATCGACTTTAACCAGCCATCCCCTTTTTACACACCCTGCATCGAATTCCGCCGCATCCTTTCCAACACCGACTCTCAAAGGCATACAAAAGTCATCGGAGCAATATACATCGATGTCCGTATAGCCTTTGTAATCTCTAAAAAAATTAGACTCATCAGTCCACATAAATACATGTACGCTTCTTTCACCTCTGTAACGGAGAGTTGTGTACTCATGAGATGGGCCATCATAATTACTTGCTTTAAAGCTTACATGGAGAGAGACAGCTGTGGCGAGAGGAATATGGGGGGTGATAAAACAAAACAATATGGCACTGTGTGAATGGAAATTTTCTATCTTCATATGCGACCCAGATGTGGGTGTATCAAAGATAATATCAACCATTTTAATCTTAAACTTCCCCATCATATAACGTACTTCTTGGTCATCGGACATCTGCACAAATTTCAGTGTTATTTTAAAATTTTCAAATTGCAGGGTTTTCGATCAGTTTTATATATAGATGAACTTAATTTTTCAAATTTTAATAAAAAAAAATAAATCTTATTTTTAAAAAAATTTGACTTATTTGAAGACAGATTACATCTTTAAAAGACAATTTGATTTATTTGAAGACAGATTACATCTTTAAAAGACATTTAACTTATTTGAAGACAGATTACATCTTTAAAAGACAGACTACATCTTTAAAAAAATGGTTTTATGTTTTCTTTAAGGTGATGGTCAATCCAGATACCAAATTGACGTATAAAATCCTACTAAATTTTAAGGAGTTATACATATACTATCTGTCTCTGGATTTCAATTCACAAGTTCAGATCCAGAGAAGGTCAAGAGAAGGTTAGGGTATATATATTCCCATAGACTTTAGCAATCAAATAGCTGCTCGAAAAACTTACTTTTAAAAAACTTTGACTTATTTGAAGACAGATTACATCTTCAAAAACTTGATTTTATGTTTTTTTAAGGTGATGGCCAACTCAGATACCAAATTGATGTATAAAATCCTAATAAAGTTTAAGGAGTTATACATACACTATCTGTTTCTGGATTTCAATTCACAAGTTCAGATATAGAGAAGGTCGAGAGAAGGTTAGGGTATATATATCCCCATAGACTTTGGCAATCAAATAGCTGCTAGAAAAACTTACTTTTAAAAAACTTTGACTTATTTGAAGACAGATTACATCTTCAAAAAATTGGTTTTATGTTTTTTAAGGTGATGGTCAACCCAGATACCAAATTGATGTATAAAATCCTACTAAAGTTTAAGGAGTTATACATACATTTCAATTCACAAGTTCAGGTCGAGAGAAGGTTAGGTGTATATATCCCCATAGACTTTAGCAATCAAATAGCTACTCGAAAGGTCTCATACGGTGTATATATCCCCATAGACTTTAGCAATCAAATAGCTACTCGAAAGGTCTCATACACCAATTTGACGTCTAGCTTAACAGTGAAAAAAAAAAACTCATTTCAAAACACCCATCAATTTATCGTCTGCTTTTCCACTCAAGATGGCGGTTGACAGTTTTTCATGTGATGTCTGTACAAATTTCACCGATTCAATTAGCATGTAACTATAATGTAGTGAAATTCAAACAGTGATATCACATATAGTTACATATAATATTACACGTCCACCACAGATGTGATAAATTGTGAAGCAAGAAATGCAGAGAGAAATAATAGAGCAGAAATAGTATTCAGTATATTGAGAATTTAAGGAGAAAGTACAATGAGAAGAGTTAATGAAGAAATGATGTACAAAAGGAAAATCGCTAAGCTAAATAGGCTCAAGAAAATCAAGAAAAGAAAGTACAGTTGTCCAGGACAACTGGCAGTGTACAGTCAGCCTGTTGAGGTTACATTATATTTAACACTCCCTCTTAAACTCAAAAGTTACAAACATCGATTATGCCCAAGTGTTGTCTCTGAAAATCAAAAACAGATTTTCCCAGTGGCTTTGTGAAGATATCTGCAAGTTGATCTCGAGAACCACAGAATTGGAGTGCAATGTCACCATTATTGACGAGCTCGCGGATGAAGTGAATGTGAGTGTCAATGTGTTTGCTTTTCTTGTGAAACACATGATTTTTGGATAGAGCTATTGCTGAAGTATTGTCACAGAAAATAGGAGTTGGATCCTTTTCTGTATGTGACATATCTTTCAATATTCTTCTTAGCCACACAGCTTGACAAGAAGTTGAGGTAGCAGTGACATACTCTACCTCTGCAGAAGATATTGATACAATTGGTTGTTTCTTTGATGCCCATGAGATCAGGTTCGTGCCCAGGTGAAAAACATGTCCTAAGGTGCTTTTCCTGTCATCTAGGCTGCCTGTAAAATCACTGTCTGTGTAACTAGAAAGTTGATTACTATCAGATTTAGTGTACCATAAGCCAAAATTGAGAGTTCTTGCAATATATCTCAGAATCCGTTTCACCATTTTCCAGTGAGAATCTTTGGGGGATTCCATGAATCTGGAAACAAGGATGGTTGCATACATAATATCAGGCCTAGTTATTGTAAGATACAACAAACTGCCTACTAAACTTTTGTACAGGGTAGGGTCCACTATAGGGCCTTCATCTTTCTTGCTCAATTTTGTGCCTAGGGGTATAGGGGTTTCTGCTGGATTGCATTCTTCCATGCAGAATCTTTTGATG
>SNQJ01S0054332.1:35695-52925 GCA_010110895.2 Picea sitchensis | reverse complement strand
TTAGGCGTTTCGATCCTGGCCGCTAGAGAGTTGCGTGCCCAATTATGGACCCCCCCCTCCGCTTAAAGGTAGAATGGCGGGGGGCCTCCAGAATCTGCTCCTGACCATAGATCTGAGCGCGTAGATCCTGGCCGCCCAGACACATACCCCCTTTAAGTCTAATGCACCCGAGTTTCATCAATGGATGGGCGGCTGAGATGACTTTGGCGTTTTCACTATGAAAATCCCGAAAGGCCCCACCTGTGACTTAGATCTACGCCGTGTATCCTTCAAATGAATGGTCCTGATTCTTTCGGGATTTCTGGCACCGGGGGTTCGCGATGCAATGCTTCTCAAAATCCCGATTGACCAAACCACGAAAGCATGAATGTGCGTCGCGTGTCCTCCAGAGGAACGGTCGAGATGACATTTGATTTTATAAGAGGGCTGCCTCTGTTATCAGGCTTGCTTGACGTGACCTGGTGCTATGACCATGGGCTCGGCTTTGAAGGGAACTTATCAACATTTCAGGGTTCGGGGTTTCTAGATGTAAAATAACGAGGAGCTCTTACCCCTCGAATCCCCGAATGCCGAGATGAAATAATCGCGCGCCACGTGTCCTCTGGATGGACGGCTGCTATTCTCCCCTGCACACTATGGGTGTGATCCATTGTATTAACTTCGGTGCAACTTCGTTATCCGTGATTTCCCGCCAACCACTGATCTTCTCATAGGGATGGATCCAGACCGTTGACACTATAACCCTGCCCGCTCTCTTGATTTTAAGTCTGAAAAAGATTTTTTCTGTGCGCTGCACTTGGGCGCTTCTCGTGCAACCTGCTGACCTAGATATCCCAATGTTGAAGACAAGAATTGTCGCTAACATATAGGCTCCATGGGGGATAGAGTCTTCCCTGTGATGCTCTAAGAACTCATTCTGCAGTTTCAATGCCTTGCTTTTGGGCTATGGAGTCATTTACTAAGACAAAAATATACAAACAGAAAATGAACAAAGAACTAACGAACAATATTTACAAACAAAGGAGCCATCTAAGGCTCAAACAAAACATTTCTTCAGAAAATGCCCATTCACTGGGCTGCTGAAAACGTCTTCACCCTCCAGATCATGCAACTGGTACGTGTTGTTTGAGAAGACCTCAGAGATTTTGAAGGGGCCGATCCAGAGGGCGTCAAACTTTCTATGTTTTCCCTTATCTTATCTGGGTGCATCCCACTTAAGTACCAAATCCCTGATCTCAAATTCCTTCTTCCTGACCTTCCTGTCAAAAGCCTGTTTGACCCTTTGCTGATGACTATGAGCAGTGTCCCTCACCTATTCCCTGATCTGTTGTACTTCTACTATCTGATGAATCCTTCTGATCATATGATCCAACTCTCCCTCATAATCTTGAAATAACTTCACCACAGGTAAGGAAAGCTGAGTGGGAAAAATCGCCTCTGCTCTATAAACCAGCTGAAAAGGCGAGGTGCCCAGGGATTTCTTCATTGTCACTTGATCAACCCATAAAGAAAATTTCAACTTCGACTCCCAGGCCCTTATGTTGTCCTCCAATAGTCTTTTAATGATCCTTATCAGGCCCTTGTTGGAGGATTCAGCTAAACCATTGCCCTGGGGATAGTAGGGGGTGGAGTGAATTAGCGAGATTTGGAACTGCTCACAGAACTTAATGAGAGGCTCATATTTGAAAGAAGCAACATTATCAGTTACAATCCTGCTGGGACAACCAAATCTAGCTATGATATCCTCCAGGAAGCTGATAATTACTTTGTGGGATGTACTTCTGGTAGGGACAACTTCTATCTATTTGTTGAAATAATCTGTTGCAGTCAGGATCCATCTGTGCTGGCCACTTGAGGGAGGATGAATCTTCCCGATAAATTCTAGCCCCCACTGTTGAAAAGGTGTTGAAGCTATCACAAGATTCAGTGGTAGTGGCCCAAGCTGCTGTTTCCCTGAGAAATTTTGGCACTTGATGCAGGCCCTGATTTCTCTGGTGACATCAATGAATAAAGTGGGCCAGTAATACCCAACCCTGAGGATTTTGTGAGTTGTGGTATTCCAGAAATGATTCCCCCCACAAAGGTCTCTGTGGAAATAAAACATGACCTTCTGGGCTTCTAGTGGGTTCATACATCTTAGTAACACTCCTAAGGGGTCTCTCCAGTATAAGACTTGCCCAATGAGGCAATATCTGACTGCCTTGAGCTTTAAAGCTCTTGCCTTACTTTTACACATTCCATCCGGGGGCTTCAACTCCCACAGAAAGTACAAAATGTCACGATACCAGGCACACTCTGCCAGCAATACACCTTCCTGAGAGCGTTGACTGGGCAACTAAACTTGCTAGATTCGTGAGCAGGTATTGATGAAACTAACGCCCATGGCTTCGTAATTGGATTCAGCCAGTAGATTGGCTAAACCTTGCCCCTTAACCAACTTGGTGGGATTTATCTCCAAGTCAAATTCCAGGATTCTAGTGATCCATCTGCCTATTCTCCCATCTATATCAGGATGTATAAGGATGTCCTTCATAGAAGTCGAAGGAACGTATGCAGTTACCTTTGAGTGTAGGACATAGACTCTAAAAGATTTGAGAGCTTTTACTAGGGCATAGGCTTGTTTCTCCATGATTTCATACCTGATTTTTGCATCTCTTAATGCCCTACTGAAGAAGGTAATGGGTTTCTCTTTCCCTTCCTTATTTTTCTACAACAAGACCGCCGCTACTGTATCAAAAGAAGAAAAAGAGAAAATTGGGAACTCTTTGGAATAGTCTGGACTGATCATCACAAGTGCCTCTATCAATGCCCTTTTTATTTGGATAAAATATTCCCTGGGTTTAGCAATCCATTTTACTTCATTTCCTTTCCTGAGCATGGCTGTGATATGTTTCACCAACTCAGCAAAATTTGAGACGAATCTCCTCAAGAAATTGATCTTTCCTAGAAAGGCTTGAACTTCCTTCTTAGATCTAGGAAGTGATAGGGTTTGAATCACCTCTACCCTGCTAGGATCAATTCTTACTCCCTCTGCTGATACTATATGGCCTAATAACTTCCCCTCCTTCATAGAAATCAAAGATTTCTTGGGGTTTAGGGATAGGCCAAACCTCCGACACTTCAGGAAAACTTTCCTCAAGTGGCAGCGGTGCTCCTTGTCTGACCTAGAGAAGATCGTGATGTCATCTAGATAGATTACCACAAACTGGTCCTTTTCCCCAATGAAGGCTATATCCATAGCTCACTGGAACGTTGCTCCTACATTCATCAATCCAAAAGGCATTTTGGCATACATGAATGTACCCCAAGGAGTGGTGAAGGTTGTTTTTTCTCTGTCCTCAGGCATGACTGATATCTGATTATAACCAGAAAAACCATCAATCATGGATATCCTAGAGGCACCCGTTACCCTTTGCAATATGTGTTCCATGTTGGGCAGGGGATAATTGTCTTTCCTTGAGCTCCTGTTCAGGTTCCTGAAATCAACACAGAGCCTAATTTCTCCACTTTTCTTCCTTATTGGGACCAAATTGGCCACCCATTCAGAATATCTCAAGGGGACAATAATTTGGGCATCTAAAAATTTCTTCACTTCTTTCTCCATGACAGGTAGCAACATGGGATTTATCTGTCTCAGCTTTTGTCTGAACGGTTTAGCCTCTTCCTTTACTGGGATCTTGTGCTCAATGAAAGATGTGTCATAAGTCTTGAGGTCTTTGTATGTCCATGAAAACACATCAACGAACTCTTTTAGTAACTCAGTGTATTCGGCCTTCTGTTCTCTGGTCAAACTGCTTGATAATTTAACAAACCTGGGCTCCTCCTGTGTGCCAATGTTTCATTCGGTTGTATCAGCATCTTCATTTGAAACCTTACCCTTTACGGTGACATCGTTCCCATCGAACAGTCTTTCGAAGGGGACCAGTCCTCTCAGAATGTGATTGTTGGGCAGCTGAATAATCTAGTGATTAGCAATTTTATTTAGAAACACCTCAGGGCAAGGGTTAACTTCTGGGTCAGGATCTTGATCAATGTGCAGTGCAAAAAATTCATCAATAGATTGGAGAAATTTTTCGATTTCCAGGTCATCTTCAAATACCTTCCAATGCTTGACATTGTCCTGTACAGAGGGCTTATATCTTATTTCAATGTCATATTTGACCCTAGGCGGCAGAGGAACTTTGAGCAAACTAGCTGATACAACTAAAGAATCGGCTGAAGTATTCTCCCCCCTCGGAATGAAAGAAATGTTTGAGGCTAAGAAGAAATTGTCAATCAGGTCCCATACCTCATTTCTGTAATTCCTGAGCCTGGGATTATTAGCACGATAAGCATTTCTGACTTGCTGGATAATCAACTCAACATCTCCAAATATTGCTATTTCTTTAATTCCCATTTCCTTTGCAACCCTCATACCCAGAACAAGACCTTCATACTCTGCCACATTGTTGGTGATTTCGAATTCCAGCTTGTATGACAGGGATATGGCCTCTTGACAAGGAGATATGAAAACTACCCCAGCACCAACACCTTTTCTAGAAGAATCTCCATCGAAAAACATCTTCCACACGGAAGGGGTTGGAGGGGGAATTGGATAATCAAGATTGGGCTACTTTCTGACTTGGAAAGGGTCTTCAGGAGCATCAGTGAGATGCAATAAACTAGACCCCAGGTCGGTGTCAAGTGCAAAGATGGGGTGATTGGTGGGATTTGCTTCATCACTAACAATGTAGGCCAACTGAGCTTCTCTATATAACCTCCTTTGTTCCCCTCCAACGACTGGAATGGTGGCATACATGAGATCCATCTGCAATGTTCCCCCAATCTTTTTAATCCAAGATCTAGACAACAACATGCCAAATTTGGGGGGAACGTCAGCTACCACAATATCCATGACCACACTCTTCATGGGAAGCTGAAACAAAGAAACCACCAGGTCTTTGATGACTCCTAGACACTGAACTCTTCTTGAATCAAAAGAGTACAAATCATGATAAGTTTTTGTCACCTCCAGTCCCAATTCTTCCATTACTATTTTGGGCATAAGGTTATGGGAAGCCACTGAATCCATGAGGCAATTATGTAACACTTTATCATGTATGTTCAGGGAGGTGTAGAAGGGAGGGGACGAATCATCTCTGTCTTATACCATGGGACCTAGGATGACAGCTGGTTTCTCATCTTGAAGGTTCACTAAGTTAGAGGGAGGCTGGGGGGACTCAGATTGCAGCAACTTGGAGAGGGATATTTTGAAGTCCTCATTTTTAACCAGCTCTGAGAGGGGAACGGGAATTCTGATATTTTGAATTTCATGCTCAAAATTAAAGGAGGAAATCGGCTTAGGATCTTCCCTTACCTCAGAGACAGGTTCTTTGACCGTCGAGGAAGCATTCTGAGCTTTCTTTTCTTTAGTAGTGGTTGTTGCAGACTTAGTAGGATTTTCTGCTATGAGGGGCTGGTCTTGGCTGTCAAAGTCTCCTTCTTTCTTTTTTGACCTAAGATTGTATCTGTTAGCGGTGTGGCCAGCCTTTTCTCCTTTACCTAACTCATGAATTTGAATGCTCATCAGGGCTTCTTCATATGAAGATTGAGTCAAATGGGGAAAAGGAGGAGCTTCTTCGACAAAGTGAATCTCGGGGTCAAACTCGTCTATCTCCTCCCCTCCCTCATGAGTAACCAGGTTATTTTGGAGAGGGGTTTGGATCCTTTGATCTTCCCTGTCTTTCCCCTTTGGTTCCTTTGGGAAATCTTGTGGTCCATTGTTATTAGGTCTCCTGAAACCTCTACCATCAACATTCTAGGGATTTTTGTACATGGGCTTCCCTTCTAACTCCCATCTTTCCATCCTAGCAGAAAGTGATTTTAGTACTCTAGTTGTCTCATCTGTCTGAAGGGGCAGGGGAGAGGGACTGGATGAGGAGGCTTCAGGCCTTTTCCTGGGAATGTTCTTATCAATAGTGTTTCTGAGTCGGTCAACAACCAATATGTTAGATTCTACCTCCACGGCTGCATCCTACATGTGGTCCAGAGTAGTGGCTCTTCTCTCCCTCAGCAATAGGTAGAAATCAGGATCAAAAGCACTAGCATAAGTGATCTTTGTAGAGGCTTTGGAGGGTTTTATCTCAGCAGGGATTCTATTGTACATTTTATTAAATCTCTTAGAGAAGTCAGAGATAGACTCTCCTTCTTTTCTCCTCAAAGACCCAAACTCTATCATGTAATACATGAAGTCTTTTTTATCTCCTCACTGTCTCAAAAAGGCGTTATCCAAAGCTTTGATCCCATCAATAGATCTAGGGGGTAGGGCCTTAAACCATTTTCTAGCCTCTCCTTGGAGACTATGGACAAAAATCCTCATCCATACATCTGCATGCATGATAACATTATCATCTGCGAAACTATAAAAGGCGTCTAGGTGTTCTTCTGCAATTATGTCCACCTCACCTGTAAACTTGGGCAGTTTCTTAAGGTATCCATCTGCTGGGAGGTCATTGAGAGGTTGAGGTAAGACAAGAGGAGTATACCTAGCAGCTATTATAACCTCAATTCTGGTCATGGGGGGATTTTCTCTTGCCATAGGGATATTAGGTGGAGGAGAACTCAGAGGAGAAGGAGTTTGCAAAGGGGCTACCGGGAATGAGTCCCGAAGTGGAGTGAGAAACAAGAGAGGATTTAAGGAGAAGGCTAGCAAGCTCAATTCAACAGGTGCTCCTCTTTGCACAAGAGTAGTAATGGTAACAAGAGGCGGAGAAATAAAGATAGGAGTGGGGAAATTTTCTGTAGTCCTGGGCCTATGCCAAGGTACAGCCTCAGAGGAGAGGGGAGTGACAAGGATTTCTCCCTCCAGTCCTAGACTGGGAGGGGAAAACTCAGCCGAAACACTCCCAAAATTCAGGAAACGGGAAACCCCTGAAGGAGGTCTAATAAGAAACTGAGGAGGAGAGAATGGAGTTCTTACATAAGGAGATGGCAGATTACCTGGTTCGGCAGTGGTAGCTTCTTCTTTGGAGGCCTTTCCTTTTCTGAGAACCACCTCTGGATCAGTTTCAGGTGTAGCTAGAGGTAGCTGTAGATGAGACCGCATGTGTCTACCTCTGAAAGCCACAATTAATAGAGCAGGTTCTCCCCAGGGAGTCATCACAATGGAGTCGCCATGTGCACAGTAGAAATCTTTAAAGGCTCTGATACCCGATGCACCTTTGGAATCAGAGGTTCAATGTCATTCAATCCTGGGGAAAATTTTCAACTTCGTCCCCGACAACAGTGCCAGAAATGTTGGCGACGGAAGTCACTCCTGGATTGCTTGCAGGAGCAGAGCCTGATGCCCATCAGTTTTATGTCATGATAGTTTGTAATGGGTATAAAAAGAAGTGATCAAATGGAAGTAAACTCGGACGATATTGTTTGAAATATGAAACTAGGCCAAGAATGCATGGGCAGGTGAGGTCTTGCATGAACTTCAGACAGTGAGGTGTAGTAAGGGTGAGTAGGGGGAAGACTTATATCAGAGAGATGCAAAGGTCTATTGTCAACATCACGTTTCCAGTAGACTGTAGAAGAAGGCATCCAAACACAAGATATTCTTGCGCTCAAACACAGAAAACCAAAGAATACAATAATGCATAAATAAATCCTTTATCATGACATAATTGCAATGATCCGCATGAATCAGTTGTTCACAAACTCTCTTAGCATGAGACGAAAATTAGATGAAGAAAGAAATATTGTCTGTTATAAAGTAAGAAATATCATATATAGATGCATAACTAGAGAATTAGAGTCTCTGCTAAAAATTTACAATCGGGAGCTCTTCTCTACCATCGATACCTTACAAAAATGGCGAAAACGCCTTCATATACTCAAAAACCACCACATCAGCAAAAACAAGACACTGCATTAAAGAATTGTGTCTGCATGGCTTCTGACAGCCTGCCCATGCAGACTCAGGATGATCGTGCGCTTATGACAAACGCCATCAGATTTTGGATTATCCTTCTGCAGGTGAGTTGACGTGAATTAGTCTTTTGCCGTACCTTCCTTTTATGGTGGAGTTGATATTCAACCACCAGCAACTACCGCAATAACTGCTTTTGGGATCGGGGACGACCTCGGTCAACTCTTCCTTCCGAGATGTGGAGGTCTCCTAATGGTTCCACCTGGATCAACCGAACTATCTTTCTTTGGATGCTACTTCAATGGACTGCTGCGAGGGACCCCTATGGCTGATGTGGATGAGGGTGTGAAGGGGGTTAAAGGCGTGAAAACTATGGAGGTGATGAAGAAGAAATGGGAGCTGTGACATCAGCTGAGGAATGCCACGCGGTCTGAATAGGAAACAGGAGGAAGGAGCATGGAGTGCAGGAGTACAGGAGGAGGTGACTAGGAATGAGAGGGAAGTTGGATAGATGACAGGGGAAGAGGGAGACGGTAGGTGGAGAACAGGTGGCAACGGGGAGGATGATACCAAAGGTGACACACCATGCAAGGGGCCCTACAATAATAACACATCAATTATGGACCCCCCTCGATTAAAGATAGAAAGGAAAGGGGGGTCCAGAATGAAGCCTCAGCCGTTGATTTAGGTGTCTCGATCCTAGCCACTAGAGAGATGCACAACCAATTCTGGACTCCCCCCCCTCCGCTTAAAGGTAGAATGGAGAGGGGCCTCCGAAATATGCACCTGACTGTAGATCTGAGCATGCAAATCCTGGCTTCCCAGACCCATACCCCCTTTAAGTCTAATGCACCCAAGTTTCATCGATGGATGGGCGACTGAGATGACTTCGACGTTTTCACTATGAAAATCCCAAAAGGCCCCACCTGTGACTCAGATATGCACCACGTTTCCTTCAAATGAATGGTCCTGATTCTTTCAGGATTTCTTGCACTGGGGGTTCATGATGCAATGCTTCTCAAAATCCCGATTGACCAAACTGCGAAAGCACGAATGTGCGTCGCGTGTCCTCTAGAGGAACGGTCGAGATGAAATTTGATGTTAGAAGAGGGTTGCCTCCATTATTAGGCTCGCTTGACATGAACGGGTGCTAGTAACATGGGCTTGGATTTGAAGGGCGCTTATCGACATTTCGGGGTTCGGGGTTTCCAGATGTAAAATAATGAGGAGCTCTTACCCCTCGAATCCCCGAATGCCGATATGACATGATTGCGCGCCACGCGTCCTCTGGATGGACGAATTCTATTCTCCCCTGCACACTATGGGCACGATCCATTGTGTTAACTTCGGAGAAACTTACTTATCCGCGATTTCCTGCCAACCGTTGATCTTCTCATAGGGATGGATCCAGACCGTTGACACTATAACCCTACCCGCTCGCTTGATTCTAAGTTCGAAAAGGACTTTTTCTGTGCGCTGCGCTTGGGCGCTCCTTGTGCAACCTGTAGACCTGGATATCTCGATGCCGAAGACAAGAATTGTTGCTAACACTACTGACTTCTCATATTTAGTGGGATCATCCTCATCCCTTTAACCATCTCTCCTTCTCCTATATAATGAAAGGTTTCTCAAGGAAGAGGTTAATAAAGATTGAATGAAGAATTGATAAANCCCTTTAACCATCTCTCTCCTTCTCCTATATAATGAAAGGTTTCTCAAGGAAGAGGTTAATAAAGATTGAATGAAGAATTGATAAAAGAATTGTGTGAAGAACTCTGTTTGGATTGAACCTTGAAGACTCTATTTGTCTATCAAGTTGTACTGGATCTTCTTCATGCAAGTGTAGAGAAAGTGTGTGTGTTGGAACCAAGGATCACTGAAAGGAAGCTTGCGACATCAAGTTGATCTAGTTGTATCTTCTACTTTCATTTAATATAATACAGCGACATGTCCCTTTCCCATAAAATCACTCTTATTTTATTGCATAACTCCTCGATCATATGCATAGGTTGACATTGAATATACTTTGCTATCTTCACTTTGGTTGGTTTGTGTTGTCTTGGACCTGATTTCACAAGAGCACCAAAGTGAAGTAGGAACAATAGAGACCTAAGGAAGCGATATAAAGGTATGTCACTCATTCCTTCTCGGTAGCAGATTCATTGAATGCAACTTAGAGAAAGAGTCATGTCCTGTCATGTTTTGTTCTAGATCCAGGTGGATCTAGGGAGATCAGTTAGTGTCCGCACCAACTGATTTATCTAATAACAATGTGTCACTAAAACCATCTAGAACATTGTATCCAAGAATTTTTCTATGTGATCTTCATCAAATTTTTCCCGCTATTTAGTTATATTTTCTTAGAAAAATATCATTTTATTGGACATGATAGTTGAGCTAACGCCTATATAAAGGTTTTCTCTCTCCATTTTGTAGATGGATTTGATTAATTGGAGAGTAATGGAAAAAAAACTTGTCTCACCATTGCAAATCTATTGTGTAATATTGTCTATTCTTTAGTGATTGTCCAAGGGTATGGTAGAAGATAACTTGTACATTGTGTTACCACTGAAAGTCACCCTCAGATTGTGGGAGGATAAGCCCAGTACCCATCAGAGTTTTTGGTGGATGTTGGTTTTATATGATTGGAGGTCAATGGAAAAAACTCAATATATGAATGATGTTCAACATAGAACTGGACAAGAAATGCACAGGGAAGTGAGGGCCATAACTAACTTTAGTCATTGAATTGAGTTTAAGTGTGAGTAGAGGGAAGACTTATTAATAAAGGTGGAGAAGACTACTATTGGAATCAAGCCTTCAAGCAGCTTGGAGAATAAAAACTCATACTCAAAATCACTCTTAATCTCAATCTTCAGACTTTGAAATATGTCCAAACAACACAACCACAACAACACAATGATCAAACCTACATCACCATGTAGCTACAACAACTCGATTGGATCCTCCATGACTGAGCCATTCAGTGTAAGAGGGGAAAATATCACAAGGAAACTGAATAAAACTGGTCATGATACCACTGCAATCAAACCTACATTACAACAACATAAAAACCCTCGACTGGATCCTCCATGCCTGAGTGTTTTAGCACATTTTTTAAAAGAGATGAAAAGAGGTTGACTTCTATTAATCTGGAAGTCTCAAATCTGATACATAACCAGAGAACAGTTCTGGCATCAAAGAATTACAACAATAGGGAGCTCTTCTCAACCAACTAACGACCTTAACAAAATATTTAAACTATCTATTTATACTCAGAACAATACGCCAATACCAAGAGTGTAACCTAGTCAATACAATCAAAGCTTTGCATCGATGAGTTCTTCTATCAAACTGAACGTGCACCCCTCTGTCAGACGCGAGCTCAGATCAACATGGGTTTTGCAGGAAAGTTTTTCCATAGGGGTACCATGGGCTTATGGTTCAGTCCCCATGGTCGAGCCTTCCATGCCTTCTATTTATGGATTGAGTTAAGGTTTCAACCACCGACTCTACTTTCATCAACTGCCTTTTCTCAGGAAATGAATGAGATTAAATGCTTAAGGGGTGGCTGCGTGGTTCTCTTAGATAGGATGATATATGAGCATGTTATTGTGGGGTTTATCAAGAGTGGTTTAGGTTCAGACTGATTTTGTGCTCGCAATTTATCACCTTTCACCACGTAGAACTTTCGCTTTATTGTGGTTTCAATTGCGAGATCGCTCAAGAAAATTATCACCCGAGCATGTTGCATCCCCGCAATGAACTGTGCCCACTGATTTGGTCACGATCTGAGATCTGGGTGCACCGGCTAGATTTAGTGCCACTGCCAAATATATCCACCCACCGACTTTAGGATCTGCCAAAGCGTGCTTTGGGATGGGGTGCTACCTTTGGTGTTGAACAATAACACCTCTCGGAGGATGATCTGACGTGGAGGCCTGATGTCACAATGCTAATGTGTCGTGGATGTAGAGGTGACAGGTGTCACTCGAAAACAGGCTAGAGGCATGTCTGAGAATGATTGAAAAGAGTGCCATGTGTCAGCTCTAGATGGATTCCACATGTCTGTGTCGACGACTACCACAAACTTGGTGCTCCAGGGCTTGGGCGCTAGCTCCTTTTCCTTTGTCTCCTCTATGTGATTCTAACCAGAGTTGGCGATATGATGACGCGTGTCTTCTTGAATCGAACAACCGAAAATTATTTCAGGTCTCCGGACTCCAGGAAAATCAAATCTCAAACCTCCTCTGCCTTCAGTTTCTTTTACCCAGAGTCATAGATCCATTGATGTGTGGCCCCGTTGATGGATGGTACATATTCACTTCGGGGCTTTAGGAACTTCAACACTTCGAGCTTCGGTCCTTTGCAACGTTTAACTCCCACAATGTTTAACTCCACGTGTCCTTATATTTTGATGGCTCAGATTATTTCGGGAGTTTGGGCTTTGGATCTTCAGGACTTTCACGCACTACTCACTTTGAAACTCTCAAATTTCAGTTCCCCAAACACTTGGATCAGCTACCACCCATCCCCTTAAATATCGATGACTATTTCTTGCTTTGGGCCTTCGAGGCTTTTAATGGAGCTATATTTCATGTAACCTTGAAATCCTGAATACCCAGGGGCCATTAATCTGGAATGCTCCTGGAATCTCCACTGCTGAAAAAATTCAACCTGTCTACTGCTTGTGCTTCGAGCCCGAAATTGACTACCATGAATGTTGCACCTGGCTTCCATGGATGTGGCCTGAGTGAACAAGGACTTGGATGAATTACTGTGGGCTAGAGAAAATAGAGAGAACAGTGACTGAAACAAAGGAGACGAGTGTTCATCCTTAGAGAAAAACAAATAGGTTTAGGGCCAAGACTTCCTTTGGGTAAGACATCAAGGGGAATCAAGGTGCTCGAACAAAAGGAGAAAACAAAAAATGACTTTAACAGTCGAAGGGGAAAATTCAAGATCTGGACTGGGAAAAGGAGAGAGAAAGGGAAAGGATACAGACTTAGGTATTCTCAACAATGAACACATATGACTCCAAAAAACATTATGTGATAAAATTTGGCTCCACAGGGGATGGCATGCTCCCTGTGAGCTGCCAAGAACGCACATCTCCAGTTCTTTAGGTATTGGGTTATGGAGTCTCTTATTAAAATAAAAAGTAAAAACAAAAACAAAAAGGGGGTGGTATTTACAATGGTGAGACTCCAGTCACGGCCTAAACAAAAAAAATATTGAGAAAATTCCCATTGATAGGGCCCCCCAAAACCTTAGACTCCTCCAAGTTCTACAATTCATAAGTGTTGTTCAGAAAAACCTCATAAATCTTGAAGGGGCCAATCCACAAGGCTTCAAATTTACCATGTTTTCACTTGTCTTACTTGGGTGCATCCCATTTGAGCACCATATCCAACAACTGGAAATTTTTCTTGCTTACGCTCTTGTCAAAAGCTTGTTTTATTTTCTTTTGATTGTATTGTGCTTTATCAAGCAACTTCTCCCTTGTCTGCTGCAGTTCTACCATCTTCACTATCCTCCTGACCATGTCATGAGGTTCTCCTTGATAGTCCTGGAGGAACTTTGCCATGGGAAAAGAAAGTTGAGCATGAAATATTTCCTTAACGCCATACACTAGTTGGAAAGGAGAAATGCCCAATGATCATTTTTTGCTAACTCTGTCAGCCCACAATGCAAACTTCAGCTTCGAATCCCAGGATTTCTTGTTGTATTCTAAGAGTCTTTTGATGATATTTATGAGGCTCTTGTTAGAAGACTCTACTAAACCATTTCCATGAGGGTAGTAGGGAGTAGAATGGACTAGTGTGATCTCATACTGGTCACAAAAATTAAATAATGGCTCAACTCTGAAAGAGGCATCATTTTCTGTGACAATCCTGCTCGGACAACCAAATCTGGATATGATGTCTTCAAGGAAATTTATGATCACCTTGTGGGAGGCACTCCTTGTAGGGATGGCTTCTATCCACTTGGTAAAATAATCAGGGGCAGTCAAAATCCACATGTGCTGGCCACTTGAGGCTGGGTGGATCTATCCAATGAAGTCGAGATCCCATTGGTGAAAAGGTCCAGAAACCACTACAGATTTCAAAGGAAAATATTTTAGCTATTGTTTTCTAGCAAATTTTTGACACTTGGTACAGGCTCTAATATTTGCACAAACATCAGTAAAAAGGTTGGGCTAGAAATACCCATCTATGAGGATCTTATACGCTGTGGTCCTCCAAAAATTATGCCCCCCACATGAGCTTTCATGAAAATCAGACATAGATCTTTAGGCTTCTTGTGGGTCTAGACACCTCAATAGGACTCCTAGAATATCCTTCCAGTACAAAATCTGATCGATGATACAATAATTGATTTCTTTGAGTTTCAAAACTCTCACCTTGATTTTACCCAAAACATCAAGGGGCCTCAACGTCTACAAAAAGTATATGATGTCTTTATACCAGGGACATCCTTCTAAGTTGGGGCACACATGAGCGTCTTCACCAACAATATCAGATTGCTGATTTTCTGAGTCTATATTCATGAAATTAACCCCCAATGCCTCACAATTTGATTCAACTAGTAACCTGGCCAAACCTTGGCCTTTCTCCAACCTGGTGGGTTTGATTTCCAGGTCAAACTCTAGAATATTGGCAATCCACTTGCTTCTTTTACCATCTATATCAGGTTGGATCAATATCTCTTTTACTAAATCCGAGGGGACATACGCAATAATTTTTGAGTGTAGACTATAGATTCTGAAAGCCTTGAGGGCTTTCACCAACACATAAGCCTTCTTTTCCATGATACCATATCTCGTTTCCACATTTCTCAATGCTCTGTTGAAAAAGGAAATAGGTTGTTCCTACCCATCTGAATTTATCTGTACCAAAAAAACAACTAATGTATTTGATGAAGCGAAGGAAAATATTAGAAGTTCCTTGGAATAGTCTGGGTTGATGAGCACAGGTGGTTCAGTTAATGCTCTCTTGATTTGGTTGAAATCATTTATGGACTCAGCAGTCCATTTCACTTCATTCCCCTTTCTGAGCATGGTTGTAATGTATTTAACCAACTCAACAAAATTAGAAATGAATCTCCTCAGAAAATTGATTTTACCCAAGAAAGACTGAACCTCTTTCCTGGTTCTGGGAAAAGACAAGGACCGGATGGCCTCTACTTGGCTTGGATCAATTTTCACCCCTTCAGCTGACACAATATGCCCTAACAATTTTCCCTCTTGCATGGAAAATAAATATTTCTTAGCATTGAGCGAAAGTCGAAACCTTCGACACTTCAAGAACAATTTCCTCAGATGATAACAATGCTCTTTATCAGACCTGGAGAAAATTGTAATGTCATCCAAATAAATGACTACAAATTTGTCCTTTTCCCCAATGAAGGTGATGTCCATGGCTCGCTGGAAGGTTTCTCCTGCATTCATCAACCCAAAGGGCATTTTAGCATACATGAATGTGCCCCAAGGAGTTGTGAAAGTTGTCTTCTCTCTATCTTCAGGAAAAATAGAGATCTGATTGTACCCAGAGAAACCATCGACCATAGACATCCTGGACGAACTAGTCACTCGCTGCAAGATGTGATCCATTTTCAGCAAGGGGTAGTTATCTTTCTTGGAGATCTTGTTCAAATTTCTGAAATCAACACACAACCTGATTTCCCCATTCTTCTTCCTCACAAGAACTAAATTATCTACCCACTCTGAAAATCTCAAAGGGATGATGATCTACACATCCAAAATCTTCTTGACCTCCTTTTCCATAATCGACATCAACATAGGATTTATCTGTCTGAGCTTCTTCTTGAAAGGTTTGGCATCCTCTTTCAAAGCGATTTTGTGTTCAATGATGCCAGTGTCATATGTTCTCAAATTCTCGTATGTCCAAGAAAACACATCTGTGAACTCATTCAAAATTCTGACATACTCAACACTTTTCTCCTTTCAGATAAGCTACTATGCAATTTGACCCATTTGGGATACTCCTCCATCAAAATCTTCAGTTGATCCTTCAACTTTTACAACAACATCATTTCTATTGAACAATATCTCCAAAGGGACAAGTCCCTTTGGAATATGGTTTCTAGGAAACTGAATAATATGATGGTTAGAAATATTATTCATGAGAACATCAACATGAGGTCTTTCTTCAGAATCCTGATCCTGATCAATATGCATATCAAAAAATTCATCCACAGTCTCAAGGAACTTTTTTATCTCAACATCATCCTCAAAGACCTTCCAATGTTTGACATTGTCAGGAATAGAGGGTCTGTATTTTATCTCCACCTCATACTTGAGTTTTGGGGGAAAAGGGACCTTGAAATTACTTGCTGAGACCGCCAAGAAATCTTCCATAGAGTTATCATCCCTTGGAATAAATGAAATATTTAAAGCCAAGAAGAAATTGTTAATCATATCCCACACCTCATTTCTATAGGCCCGTAACCTTGGGTTCTTATCCTAATAGAGATTTTTTATTTGATGAACAATCAACTTAGTGTCTCCAAACACTGCTAGATCCTCAATTTTCATATCCTTAGTAGCTCTCAAACCCAAGGCAAGAGCCTCATATTCTACCACGTTGTTTTTTGTTTCAAATTCCAACTTGCAAGACAGAGCTATAATGTCTTGGGTAGGGGAAATAAAAACCACTCCAACACCAACGCCTTCCCTAGAAGAGGCCCCATAAAAAAAAAAAAATTGAAACAAAGGTCTTGGGGGGAGGATCTTCACAAAAAGTAATAACCTATCTTCTTATTTCAATAGGTGGCTGAGGAAAATCGGAAAGCTGCAATATACTGGTTCCTAAATCAGTATCGACTGAGAAAATGGGGTGGTTGATGGGATTGGCTTCATCACTGATAATGTAGGCGATTTGTGCTTCTTTATAAATCCTTATGTGTTCCCCTCCAAACACAGGTATGGTATCATATGAAAAATCCATCTGCAAATTCCCCCCCAGTCTTTTGATCCATGATCTAGACAAGAGCATCCCAAACTTAGGGGGGACATCAGCTACCACTATGTCCATGACCATACTCTTCATGGGCAGTTGGAACAAGGAGACAACTAGGTACTTAATCACCCCAAGGGATTTCACCTTCCTTGATCCAAGTGGATATTGGTGGCCACCCACCATTTCCAAATGGCTCAAAACAGTTTTCTAGCCATTTTGGCAATTTACTATTTTTAGCAGGTTTTAACTTCCAGGGCCATTTTGAGGGTCCAAATGAAGTTTTTTCTAGATCTAGGTTCTCAATGATAGCCAAAGTCATGATTTATCCCCCAAAATGAATCTCCTCGACAATACC
>SNQJ01S0054332.1:15970-35585 GCA_010110895.2 Picea sitchensis | reverse complement strand
GAGCTATCACACGCCTAAAACGGAGATCGTATGCAAAAGTTAAGACCCCGGGAAGTTGATGTACTCACTTACCCAAACGGGGCCCACATGACTTTTGGCGCTTCATATCCTAGGGTTAGGTTTTTGGATGTCTAGGACTTTTGACATTCCCGTTTATTGTAAAAAGGCCTCTAGAGCCTCATTGTAATTCATCTTCTCATGGATGCGAGTAGCCGTCACATCTCTTCTCAGAGATAAGCTACCACCATTCTAGCGAGTCTTTCACCCTGTACTTTTACAGTCTCTGTACATTTATTTCATTAATATAAATCGTGTATTACTGTATATCTGTGAATCTTTTTATATTTCCTCTATATATATGTTATATTGTTGTCTCTCTTACAATATCTCTGAATATTTCTATGTTATATCTCCGCTCTCATTTCATGCCAAAAATAATCTGGATCATTCCTGGAATTGAATGAATACAGGTCGTGGTAGGTTTTTGTAACCTCCAACCCAAATTCATCCATGACAATTTTGGGCATGAGATCGTGAGAAGCCCCTGAATCCATTAAGCAGCTGTGGAATGGAGTTGTGGAACACTTTATCATGAATATTCAACAATGTATAGAAAGGAGGGGAGGAATCATCTATATCCTCTACCAAAGGTCCTAGTATGACAACCGACTTCTCATCTTGGAGGTTGACTGAGTTAGTGGAATGAGATGAAGGTTCGGGCTACAACATTTTTGAAGGGAATTTTTTGAAACCATCATGTTGGACTAACTCTGAAAGAGGCACGTGGATCCTAATATTTTGAATTTAATGATCAAAGCTAAAAGAGGAGGGATGCTTCACAACCTCCTTCACTTCTGGAATAGGGCCTTTGACCCGGGGTTTTGCCTCCTTTTCTTTAACACCATCTGCCACATTTTTAGCTAGTTTTTTTATTCTAACAGGTTGATCAGGAATTTTAGGATATCCTTCCTTCTTCTTGGACCTGAGGTTATATTTGTTTGGATTGTTTTCAGTCCTTTCCCCTTTACTCAACTCATTTAGTTGACTATCCATGAGAGACTCCTCATATGCATCTTGGGTTAAATGAGGAAATGAGGAGGTGTATCCAAGACAATGGATTTCACGATCAAGCTCTTCTTCCTCTCCTTATTCATCAGTAACAAGGTTATTTTGGATAGGAGCTTGAATTCTATGATCATCTTTGTCCCTATTTGTTTCGTCTCTTTGGATGATCTGAGGAGCATTGTTTGGTCTTTTGAAACTACCCCTATTATCAGGATTTTGAAAATTCCTATAGCTCTACTTTCCTTTCACTTCCAACCTTTCCATTCTAGAAGAAAGTGATTTTAGTATCTTGGTTACTTGTTGTAGTACTTTGGCTAAGTCTATTTTCATATTAGTCTTCCCTACAAACCTTGTAGTGTAACAAGTATCTAAGTTTGAAAATTATGTGGAAATCCTTCATGGTGGTGGTGACTTCAAGTACCAAATATGCATGAATAATACTTGAGCTAGATCAATTTACCCCATATCCCATGCAAGAAAGGCATTTGTCTCCCATTCATTCATCACCCTAAACACACATTTTACATTTACATCATTTTTCCATCACAATTATGGATACATTTTTTTTACTCCCACTCCTACTACACAGAGTGAGCCTAGTTAACCTATAGGGAAGCCCCCTTGAATAAGACAATTTTCTTGAGTTTGAAGTGCAGGGGAGAGCTGGTGATGTGATAATGGATAACCTTTTGAGTTCCACAAAGATATCACCCATGTTTGGGACTTTGAGAAAAGCTTATGGTTTTTTTGGTAACACCTCTCAAATATCCAAGGGATTCAAGCACTGAAGGCAACCAAATAGCCATGATCCTTATTCTATTTTATATTGGAGGCACTAGAGGTGTATGAGGGAGAAAAAAGGTCCCTTGACGTAAGGTTGCTTTATTTTAGGAATCAAGGAGATGATCATCCTTCAATGAAATATTGGTTAAAGATCTAGTTAGAGTTTATTATTATAAGTAAGGATAGGATGACAAAGAGTTATTAGTTATTTTTGGCATAAACAACTTCCATAGAGTGCATTTGAGTTATAGAGATATTTTTGTTGTTTTGGTTTTGAGATTTTGAATAAATAAGACTGTTGGCCCTTGACCAAGTTTTGAGGATCCTTGGTCATGTTTGACCTAATTTTGGGGAGCGCAAGACGAAGCGGAGATCACAGGATCTCGACCCCTTTTTAGGGCTTTTTGGGATTATGTAATGGGTATGGGAATGTCGGCCCATGGGTTTACCCATTCTTAGGCCTATTTTGTATGTATAAATAGATGCTAAGGCAATGTAGTGAGTACGAATGGCTAAGTTCTAGAGTTGGATCAGTGTGATCAAGAGATGTAAGTGCTTTGTGCATACTGTGTGAGACTTGCAGAGCTAAGTGAAAGTCATTGTAGGAAACTGTGTGAAGGCTTTGTGTTATACCCTAGCTAGAAGAAGGAGGATTTGGTGGAGTCTACATAGATATCGTGTCTTCTACAGAGTAGAAATTGGATGCTATGTGCTTGTAAGAAGCTTGATCGAAGATAATAAAGAAGAGAATTGTTGGTGGACATAGCTTCAGGGTGGGGGTGAACCACGTACATGCTATGTTTCTATGCTTTATGCAATGTATTGATGCACTTATGTGTTTAATTTCTTAGTGATTTAATGTAGATGAATGATATATATATCTGTTGATACTTATTGCTTAATAATATGGATGGATCTTAGATCTGACTTATATACATGTGCTTAGTGCTTGAATTTGATAGATTTGATTTGTTTCGTCATGCTAAGTGCTACTAGATGCTAGATCTGGTTGAATACTGCGATGCTCTGTAATTAGGGTTTACCTGTATTGTAACTCAAGATGGATATTGATGAATGTTAACTGCTAAGTGCTTTTTTAAGTGTTAGAATCACATATCTTTGTCCTAGCTAAGGTTGCAGACATCTGAGTTCTGCAACCACTCTTGCATCTACCTTGGGTGAGACTTCATCTGCTTCGCATGTGTTGCTGAAAGGGTCGATAGTTAGGGTTTTGTTGGTGCGTTGTTGTGGCGTTGAACCTTGGGTTTGCCCGTGTTCCAACAAATGGTGGGGTAGACCCATGGTTCAATGATACAACAATGCACCAACAAAACCCTAACTACTGGCCCTTTCGACAACACCTGCGAAGCAGATGAAGTCTCACCCGAGGTAGAGGTAGGGGTGGTTGCAGTACTCAAATGTCTGCAACCTTAGCTGGGACACAGATATGTGATTCTAACACTTAACAAATCACTCAACAGTTAACATTCATCAATATCTAGCTTGAGTTACAACGTAGGTAAACCCTAATTACAAAGCATCGCAGTATTCAGCCAGATCTAGCATTTAGTAGCACTTAGCACGACAAAATAGATTAGATCTAGAAGATTCAAACACTAATCACATGTATATAATTCAGATCTAACATCCATCCATATTATTAATCATTAAGCATCAACATATATATCTATTATTCATCTAAATTAAAGCACTAAGAAAGTAAACACATAAGCACATCAATACATCGCACAAAGCATAGCAACACAACATGTATGTGGTTCACCCCCACCCTGGGGATACATCCATAAACTCTTATCTTCTTTATTATCTTCAGTCAAGCTTATTACAGGCACATAACATCCAATTTCTACTCCACAGAAGACAGGAGATCTGTGCACACTCCGCCAGATCCTCCTTCTTCTAGCTAGGGTATAACACAAAGCCTTCACACAATTTCTTACAATGACTTGCACTTATCTCTTCAAGTCTCACACAATATGCACAAAGAACTTACATCTCTTGATCACATAGATCCAAATCTAGCACTTAGTCATTCATACTCACTACATTGCCTTAACATCTATTTATAGATACAAAATAGGCCTAAGGATGGGTAAATCCATGGGACGACATTCCCATACCCATTACATAATCCCAAAAATCCCTAAAAAGAGGCTGAGATCCCGCGATATCATCTTCGTATTGCTCTCCACCTTCGACAGCCTGTCGAAGTCCAAAAATCAAGTCAAACATGACCAAGGATCCTCAAAACTTGGTCAAGGGCCAACAAAGACTGTTAAATTTCTCATATTTGAGTATTTGGTGATTTCCTTATGGGTTTCTATGATAACCTTGAGTAGGTCCCACTCAAGGGAATGAAAGGAACCCCTTTGTTTTAGTAATTTCAATCCTACACTAGATTATAGTTTCATGTAGTTGTCTATGATAAGTTCTTCAATAATATTTATTCAATTTCTAGATTACAATTTTGTGTAGTTGTTTCAATTTTGTAATTTCCCTTCTTGATCACTAAAATCGCAGATTTATGATTATGGTGTTCAACATCTTGGTCTACATTCTTTGGATCTGAAATTTAAGTTATTATCTATTGATTGAATGATTTTATTACACTGTCTATTTATCTAAGGATACACTGACAACCACCTCCTCTATCCCTTGTTTCTTGACTTGGGATTTAAGAGTGCAGATCACCAACCTTGTGGATGGATAGATAGAAGATAGGGGACTAAGATTCAACATCTCATTTATTCCTAGATTCTATACCTCTAGTTAACAACATTAATTTATCATCATTTCATTACTAAGTGCCTTAGATAAATTCAGATATGTATCGCTTGAATATGTTCCTACAATTAGCCTGTGATGTATGATGATGAAGAGGTTGTTGAACCTGTGGAACATCACCTCATTAATTGTCAGACTCACCTTGTTGATTAAATCATGTCACTAGCCAACCAATAACCCAATAGTACCATTTTATTTTCATGGAAGAAGGGAAGAAGGTTATGAACTAATTGATTAAGAAAGGAAGCTAACAAATCATTCAACCAAAGAATTAGATTGCATTTAATTTACCAACTCATAATTTAGATTACACTCCTATAGTTGCATATACAATGCACAATACCTCAAAAATAAGAACATTCCTAGATTGAAAATATAAAGTTAACCCAAGGAGTTCATAAATCTTAATGTAATTCTTTGGCCCATTATGTAGATCTATGGTTCTAAGCATGGATAAAATTGTTGGAACCTGTGATATCATTATTGATGTTCTTTGTGAGGCATAGATCATGAGAATGATACAAAAATGTAATAGAAGGTTTTAGTGGCATGTAGATGCACCATTCATGATGATTAAAGGGTAGAGTACTGGTAAAGGAGGTGATTTTCCAACGCACATCAATCAACATGGAATCATTAGAGGTAAGCATGGATATGATGATTCTTGATGAGGATTTTCCAAAGGATTGTTGGGAAATTCAAGTATATTGTGGATGGCCTAGTTTTGTGGGATTTTGTGGTCTGTGGCTATGGTAATAGTAACAACAGAAAGAAAAACCATGGAAAATACATCATCAGGCTCTAACATGAATAGAGGAGCATGGACCAACATTAAACCAAAAAAATAAAACACAAAAATTCCAATCATTTATATCCATGTGTATGCATACTAGTTTCTTATGATTAGAGCTCACAGATACATGGTGTATGGATGCATATAGTTCCACAAATGGGGGTGTGAATATGAGTAGGATAGTTTGTTGAAAATGGTTATTCTAATGAATGAATTGTATTTGGTGAGGCTATGTTCTCAATGCTAGTGGTGTGTAGTATTGCGTGTGTGCACTATCGAGTGTAAATATAACACTGGAAGTTCAAGGAGAAGAGAGTTATGTTTATTCCTATTTAGGATAAAAAATCAAGGCTTACATTTTATGGTGGATCACAATGAATGATTTTCAACCATTGAATAAATTATCTTGATGTGTACATACTACCTGGTTCATGCAAGAGTTTTATACCTTGGCTAGGATCTTCCTATGATGCATGGATACTTCCAAAAATGCATGATGGTAGTGTCTTCAACAGGAAATTTTGTTGATTTTATGATATGTATGACATGTAAATGGGGATATGGTTGTAAGACCTTGTTTATGCATGCATACCCCTAACTTGTTTGTTCATTGGTGAAAGGTCTAGAGTAGACCTGGGTGATAGATTTAAGGAGGGAATGTTGTATTTATGGATACCTAATTATAAAATTTGAGGGGGGTAGGTGTTTATCCCAAGTCAAGTTTAAAGGTAGTAATGTTAGGTTAATCTTGGCTCGATCAAAGAGTAATTAAGTTAACCTTGATGGGTTTACCATAGGTAGTTTACAAGCCCATGTATTGGTATTTTCCCATGGTATTCACTTGTGATGCAGCCTATTTAAAGGCTTGATATACTTCATTGTAAAATTGGTCAGTTTGGCCAAAGTGGCCAACACAAATAAAATATACCTTTTGAATGTTGTTTTTATTGGTAAAGGGTTTCAAGGGTAAAATCTCTTTCATTCTTCAACTTTGTTATGTTTTTAATATGGGAAATGACTCTCTTGTTCCTCTATATATATGACAATTAAGGGAGGTCAAAAATACATATGTGGGCCTATGCCCTTATAAGAAACCTACAAAGACACATGTAGGATCACACATGGATCATTACACTCTGAGGATACAGATGTCAAGATCCAAGGTGATTTCATCAACAAGCAAGGCTCAAAATGAAAAGGTGCTCCATGAGATGTGTTCAATGCTCCTCCTACAAGCCTCTAATGACTCCAACAAACCTACTAAGACATGTACTCTACTATCTCCACTCCCCCTACATGAAAAATATCACAATATAAGTGGCTCCAAGTCAACTCCAATCCTCCATGTAAGAATCCAAGCTACCCCATGTTATCTAGGGCCCAATGCCCTCCTCTAGGATGCTAAATATTACTACTCTAATGTGAGGAATTATCCAAGCAAGTAACCTCCTCCATGTGGCTAGCATGTAGAATGTCACGAAGTTGTCTCGATATCTCCAATTCCCTGAGGAAGACCATCATGTGAGTACATAGCCGAGATCAACCAACCACTGAGCAAGCCATCACCAATGTGAAAATCCATCATGGACCATCTAGGGGATGATCATACACCATGTACCTCCTATATCATGAAGCACCCCCAAAACACTTTCAAAGTAGCCTTGAAATATAACAAAAATAAAGGTGACATACAACCTTTATGAAACCTAATGATTTACGTGACAAGAAAAAATGGAAGTTACATTTAGAAAAAAAAATAAAAACAATCCAAGAATTCCAATGGATGAGTTTCAGGGTTGGAGGAAAAATCACATGGTTTAGATGGAATACAATAAGGTGAGGTGAGTGATTTTCCCCAATGAGGAAAATCATTGAGTTAAAATCTCAAAAAGATCAATCGTTGAGTTTGCATATCATACATCCCAAAGAAGTGAGTGATTTTCCCTTTGAAGGAAAATCACCGAGTTTCAAGCTCAATGAGGCAATTTCACTTAGTAATTTAGAGGCTCATTGGAATCCCAACCCAACAATTTAGCTTTTCTTGAGTCAACTAAGTAAAAATAGTAAAAAAATGGCTCTTTTGTCAAGCCTAGAATGGAAAATTTCACCTAGCTACTTAGAAAGGAATAATCAATGTGTTGCAAGTCTTGTTAGCCTCCGAACTCAATTATTTAACTTTGATGAGACAAATCACTGGGCTGCATGGCCAGTAAGCTCCCCAACTCAGTGATTTCACACCTTCTTAAATGGAACATTGCTTGGAGTGAAGAAAAGCTCATAAAGGACCTGAAAATTGATTTCTCAACTCCTTGTAGTGTATTACACCATTCAATAGTTAGAACACTTAAATTTCAAAAGCTATTTGGAAATTGGGAGGCTTCTTTGGCTCATTGGCAGTCATAAAAATAATTAGAGCTACAACATCTTAATAACTTTCCACACATTGAAGTGAGGCCTAAAACCTTTTTCTTTAAACCCTACACTCATCAAAATGCCTTCTATGCAAGGTCAAGATCAAAATAAAACTCAAATAATGCCCGGGAAATAATTTAAAATGAATTAAAATGAGCACTAATGTAATTTTTTGGTTTCTCGGCTCTATAAACCATAACCCTTTTGTCTGACATCAATTATCTGAAATTTATATTGGAGAGTGTAGAGGAAACAAATATCTTTCCAACGAGTGGTCGAACACCTTATTTATCCTTCGAATTGATAGCTTTAATAATCCCTGAATTCATTTTTTTCTCGTTGATGAGACATTTTTTAATATGCTCTTATGTACTTGTAAGACATAGAATCAAATTTTGTTAATTACGTAGAGTTCCTAGGCCCCAACAATCACATAATCAACTCTTATAGAATCCAAACAAATCATTTTGATCGGAACCCAAAAGTGTAGAATCCAAAAAAATCATTTTGATCGGAGTTAGGACCTCATTCGAAACACTACTCCACCGAAATCAAAGTCTTTCCTTGCCATATTCATCCCTGCTATATGGTCTTTAATCTAGATAGTTAATATTACTAAAATATACATGGATTTTAAAAAATTAAAGAGGCCTCCATGTGCCGAATGCACATATGAGGAAAACATGGTAAAACCCATCACCTTGCTTCAAAAATTGACCAAGAGATTTTGAGTGATAAAGAATGAGTCTGATAAGCTTAGATGCCAATACCATTATGTCTTTGATGCCAATACCATGAATCTCATGATGCAATTTTGCAAGCTTCCCATTTGTGATATTTCTCCATGAGACATGGCTTGGTGTCACTATCATATCCTTTGATACACTATTTATTTCTCCCTTTCACATCATAGTATCATGCCATTAGCATGTGCATATGTCACTTTCTCATTCCCACTTCTTGATTTGATACACAACCTATCATTCCTTTTGTTGAAAAGCTATGGTTGGGGCCTATCTTTCCATTACCAATCCCATGGAGACAATGTGTGCTAACCGGAATGAATGTGAGCATGTTAATCCATGAGATTACCTAAGCTAATAATAAATCAAATGTTCCAATGAGCCAAGAACAATCTTATGAAATTAAAACCAAATCATGTGTAAGCCAAATAATCAAAGCTATTATCAAGGCACAAGTGAGATTCCATGAAATGAAACTAATAAACATCATAAAACACGACGTATAGCACCAAAAATGCATTTAAACACAAGGGTAAAGAAATTTCTTTGTATTCCCAACTCCCAGGTGAACCATAAGATATTCATTACAAGTAAAAAGAGTTAAGAAATGCACAATCAAAGACACAAAAAAGGGGGTCCCCAAGTTTGGCGACTTAGGTCTAGTCGAGGCCTCAACACGAGGCCTCAACACTAGAAGAACTTGATCGTAGAAGAGGTCATCAAGAAGGTGAAGCTACTAATTATACCACACCCCTAATGATACAACATCAGTTTCCTAAGTTACGTATGAGACATATGCGCTAGGCAACAATGTTCCTTGCACAATAATATCAATCCCTTCAAAGATGAGGTACTATGTAATGTTTTCCTACTTAAAGTTTGTGATGTTGTTTTAGGACAACCATATATGTGGAAGCATCATGTTTTTTACAAGTATAGGCCCCATAATGTCATTGTTACTTTGGGAGGACATCTCTATAATATACTCAAGGTATCCCTTACTATTGTAGTCTCTCTACTCACAAGTAATGCAAGAAGGTAATAGTTCAAACTAGGATATTTTTCCTATTCATGGTTAAGTCAGAAGGTGAATGGAAGATCATTGTGATTTATAAGGCCTTTGTGAGGGGTATTTTCACATAGTAGAAATGAGTGGACAAGATAGAGGAATAATACAAAGATATTTTTCCTCACTGGAAAGGGTACCTCTACACTATCAAGTAAAGCATGCAATAAATTTGACACCAAGTGCTCCTCTACCCAAGGGCTTGTTATACAAATGCTCTCTTATGGATATGAAGGAGATAGAACATCAAATTCAAGAGCTAATACAAAAGGGACACATTCTACCAAGATCCTCACCTTGTGGAAACTTGATTGTGATGATTCATAAAAATGATGGGACATGGTGATATTGTATTGATTATAGATCCCCAAAAAAAATTGTACTCAAGAATTGATATCTAATCCCCGGGATAGATGGAATTATTGATCAAAAAAAGGGCATCAAGTTCTTCATTAAGTTTGATTTTAATTCAAGTGTCATCAGGCACTAATAGAGAAAAATGATGTTTGGAAGACAAAATCCATATTTAAGGAAGGTGTCTTCAAGTGGTTGTCATGTTTTTTGGCTTGCCTAATGCCCTAGAAACATTCACGAGGATAATGGATGATATCTTGTGGCTATTCACCAATTCCTTTGTGGTTGTATATTTGGATAAAATTTCATCTTTAGTAAAACTTAGGAGGAGCATCTAAAGCACATTCATAAAGTGTTGAGCACCTTGCAACAACACAAATTATATGACAATATGGAGAAGTACTCATTTTGCATGTAGAGAACTTAATATTTAGGATAGATTGTGGATGAGTGTGGTGTGCATGTGGATCTATCCAAGATCCAAGTCATTCACTATTGGTCGACCTCAAAGATACTAATGAATCTCAATAGCTTCTTGGCCCTTTCCAACTTCTATAATAGGTTCATGTTGGGGTTCTCTCATATTTCTTAGTTCTTGAGCTAGGTCACCCAAGGGTGAAGCCAAAGACAAGTTTGTTTGGGTTGAAGCATAACATAAAGAATTCAAGGATCTAAAATGCCACTTCTTCTCAACTTCAATCCTTATTTTGTCAAGACTATAACAATAATCTGATATTGATATGTATGCCTCATATTGAGATGGATGGAGGTGAAAGAAGAGAGGTATCCCCCTAAATATTAATCATGGAAGAGGAAATATGACTTTGATGACTCATCTCCGAGTGGTTTAAGGTTACCAAGTATTTGGATGCTTGCAAAGGATGTTTGTACCTTCCCGAGAAACAAGAAAATTCACACTTGCATATAGTAATGTTAGGTGGAAAAGAAAGTTAACATTGATGTCCATAATTGCAGAAATAATCAATAAAATATATCAGCACATAAAAGATAATAAGAGTTGCAATATAAATGCTAAAACTCCAATTGAATAAGCACGATACATGCTAGTAAAAATTATTTTAACTCAACAGTGACAGAACAAGACTTTAGCACAAAATGCAAGGTTGTCATAAAAATCTAACTGCAATGATATTTATCAGACTTATGTATGTAACAAACTTGTTATTACAACAAGAGATTTAACCACTAAAACTTGCTCAAAACTTGTCAAAATATGTGTTGTACTTAGTAGATTATGTGGGTAGATTTTAGGCAAATTTTAATGGTTAAATGAATTATTGAAGAGTTTGGTTAAGGTTTTTTGCAGCCCTAATGGATTTAGGTTAAAATTGTAACAAAAGAAATAAATACTTGGTGAAATGAAACTCCCTAGTGGCTCAAGAAAGCATTTATAACATAGATTTGATTCCACTAGGAACAACTTCAAAATCGTGAAATTTCACGTTTCCCAAAGAAACAATTTTATATCTCTTGTTGGAGCCACCATTTACAAGTTGTTGAAATGTGATTCTTGAAATCAAAATTTTACCCCGACATGCGAAGTGGTGATAGCCGCTATAGTCCTAAGTCACCATCGCCTAACCATTAAGCGAGTCTATCACTTGTATTACCTCATGCTATCGCGCTTCGGGAGTTACAAGTTGCAAGGTTTCCAAACTCCGATATGCAAAGTCGCGAAACAGTTTTAAAATTTTACCCAGGTTAGTGTCAGGGGTAAGTCACTTTAAACCCTAGTTAAGTACCGTTGGGGTTTTGCGACTCGACGATTTCTCTCCCAAAAAACTATACCTTCGTAGCCCCGAGTTGCAAAGTCGCGATTTTTATTAATTAAGCATGGTTTAATTAAGAGCTTAAGTCAGATCACGTTTTTTAAACTAAATCACATCATTGCAATTACGGGTTTCGGGGGCTCAAAGGGTAGGAGTGATTTCTCCCGATACAGCGAACGTCGAAAAAGGGGGATTAAAGACTAAAACAGGCTTAATTAAAGGAACTAAGCAAGATTAATCGATGCATCAGTAAAAACTTTAATACGCACCGTCTGCAGAGTAATTTTAAATGTTTTTTACACTGATTTGTGCTATGAATCATCAAACAATTATGGCATTTATTTGGACTACGGTGAGGTGACATATAGTAGGATCTTTCTTTTACTGCTAAATCTTTCTTTAAGTGATTTGACCGTTTGGTTCGCAAGGAAACCATGGTTTTAAATGACTAAGATAAGGGGTTTGTTTCATTATTTCAATTTCATTTCTATTTTGCACGCAGAGCTTTTTTCATCAGGATAACTTCTATCTGTATTTACAATTCTTACTACAGGTGATCTGTGTACATAATTCTCTTTCATGGCTCTGCGAAAGGCGTTCAAGGCGGCTGCTGAAAGTTCGAATTAGGGCTCCGATGTTGTTTCCGATACTTCACCCTGAAGTATTAATACTATCAAAACCTAGACATACATCTCCGACATCCTTCAGTCCGAATCGATGAATTGTTCAGATGATTTCAACAATAATGAGAAGGATGATTTGGCCACTAGATATAAAATCATCATGCAAGCAGAAATGCACAAAATAGTGGCAAGACCATGACTCCTTCCCTATTATGATATGATCAGATGGGTGCTAGATCATCTCGACCAGAACTATCATCAGCGAGCAGAAGGTGACGATTGGGACTTTTAGACCAGAACATTTGCAGGCAATGTATCAGCTGTCACCCACACCTAAATTTGCACACAATGCCAAATTTCTGGAAGGTTTCAAGGAGAAGGAATGCGAACAATATGGCAGAAACTTGTCCGATCTGATCAGGGATTGGGTTTCACACCCCGCAAAATTTGGGCGGATTCTAATGGAATTTATTCAGTCTCCTCCTTAGAGCCACCATTTAGGTACATAACAATGATGGCCTGTAGGTTGTATGGGAGGGAGGACACCACACACATTTTCCTCCCATGGATGCCTTTGATTCATACAGTCGCTAAAGGGCTTTCTTTCGACTGGGCCAAATTGTTGTCGGACAGTTTAACCAGTGGAATTACTGAATATCGAGCGTAGAAGGCGAGTGGGAAAGCAACATTGTTTTTTATGTCCGTCTACATCATGAACGCCATTTGTTTCATGACGCCTTTCCCTCTAATGAGTTGGAGTTGGACTCCATCTAGTACAAAGACTATCCATGTCTACCACTCGAAACTTTGGGAGGATAAGGCCAAAGAATTTATCTACGAGATCTTCAACTAGGTAATGGTGCCACTGCATGTCGCCATTTTTGGCCAGCCACCTCCCATGATATTAGATAGCGTCACGACCAACCTAAGTAGTGTGGAAGATTGGTATCTAGAGGCAGAATTTTTATATATCAGGGTTTTCGGCACCTCTGTCCCTCCATATGCCCTCTCGCCATTCCTGCCAAATAAGCTATTGTGTCGTGAGATCACCAAACAGTCTGTGCTTGGTGGAATAAGCAAGGAGCTCAAAGGAGTATCAAAAAAGGTATGGCCACCCTTCCCTATTCGTATCGGTGCATATTCCTTGTTAGATTTTGGCCACGCCAAAGCCGAGGCTACGGCTCTGGAAGAAATGAAGCTGGTAGACATTGAGTTTAAGAAGCATGACCCTTGTAGGATTGTGAGAAATCACCTGGAAATTTGCAGCCTGAAGAGGTATGAAAATGAGGATTCCCTGCATGAAAAAATACTCTGGGGAGCGAGGTCCTTCGCGGAAGTTCTAAGTCGAATTCAAGCCTTGCCACCTGGAGACATGGCCGAATTTTTGAAATTTCAGGAACATCGATAGAGTTGTCTCCCTTAGATTTTACAGGGTGAAGCTCCTAGAGCTTCAAGTTACAAAGCAGATAGGAGCCAAAAGTGCAAAGGACTTGAGTCCTAGCAGGGAGAAGGACCAAGGGAAAACCAGGGAGGCTGGAACCTCAGAGCTAGGAGTCGAAGTCCCCCAAAAGAAGGAAGGAAACCCCGAAAAGGGTGCACCAAACAAGTCAGCTACATAAGTCACCCCGAAACAAACATCCAAGAAAATCAGGAGTCCGATTGCTATTGTCACACCCTTACAATTCACAAAGGGGAATCCTGACAAGGGATGGATTTTCAATAAAGAAATGACACCTATTTCTGTAGAGGAGTCGCCTCCCAATGAATTTTTCTTTGACAAGAAAAAAAAGGCTGTGGTAAGGCAAGGATTTTATCAAAAATATGGGTGCAGTTGCTAAAAAATTTAAAGTCATGACAGATGGGAAGGCCGCAAAAGAGGAAAAAATTGCAGAGGAGATAGCCGAGACGCTAGGGGCTTATGCTACAACCAATCAGTACTCAGTTGGGATTTTGACGGCCCAGTTAAAACGAAAGAACCTCCTGATCAGTAAATTGGAAGTTAAGGTAGCTACTGCCGAAGAGAATGTCAGGGATGAGGTGAGAAATAGCCTTGAGGAAGCCTGAACAACAAACCTGCGTGAAATCGAGAAGCTTAGGTCTGACCTTGAGTAGGTGCGCCAGTCGATGCAAACTAGCCAAACACAGGTAAGCCGGCAGGGGCAACAGATTATAGAGTTGCAGTCGAAATTGGAGGTGGCCGAGAAACAGGTTGTAGAAATAGAAATGTTTAGATCGCAGGCTGTCGAAATCCGACATAAGGTACTTATGGCTCAACAAAACTTGTTGGCAAAGGTGAGAACCATTCAAAACCATTTCTGGACGATAGAGAAGATATTAGAGAACATTTCTTCGAGAGAAAGAGAATCTGGAGCAGCACGGGTTGCTTTCCAAGATGTTGTTATAGCTACGATGAGGATAGAGATAGTTAGCACCTCGAAATTATCCATCGCGGAACAAACCAGTGGTAATATCCTGCTGAAGGTCTGGGAGCAGAACATATCGGAAAGGGGAGAGCTAATGAAGTAAAGAATTTTTGTGAGGAAACGTTCTCTTTAATAAGTAAAGGTTTTCTAGATCTTGATAAGGAGAGAAGTGTTGGGAGACTGGGAAAAATCAATATAGATAAACATTTGTTGGACATCAAAGAAAACATGGAGGAGCAGCAAGTGGAGATATCCCAGATCAACCAAGTTGATATGACCCAAATGGACAAGTGGCTAGTACAGCCAAATTTACAATTATGCTTCATTATCACAGAGGATTGACAAGTGGGAAAGAGATTACCACAGCTGGTGAAGAATTGTTACACTCTTGAAGTGAGCGACCAAGCAGAGCCTTCTAGGTTGATAACCCAGTTGATGGAGAGGTGCATCACTTGCACCGAGCAGGCAAAAGGGCAGGCTTCTGGTGTCAAATAATGACAGATGTCTACCTATTCTATTTTTAGAACCCAAAGAGTAAGGAAAGGAAGGTGCTCTACCCACAGGAAGGAGGACAAAGACAAACAAGTGAAACACATAAATTTCCCATTTTGTAACCGAAAACTTCTAAAACGATTGAGATGCTAGTGTTTAGAAGTTTGTATAAATATGCATTTTGAAGTGAGAATAAGGGCTAGACATTTCTTGGCTGATTATAATAGAGACTTTATCCCTTTTGAAAATTTATACAAAGAAATCTGAAGATTACTGATTCCGTGAAGACTGAGTTATGAGTTTTGTTTTCTCTGTTACCTTATATTAAGTTTCATTTCACATATATATTTCTAATGAATGCTTAGCTACAATTTAGTGCAACTTCTACTCTGGTGACCAACTTTTAGTCATCTAATCGCTTGAATTTTTTCCTTTGTATCAGCTATCAGCAGGTACAAGACCTGTGAATTTTTTAGACCTCTATATTTTATGCTTCGTCAGATTACTTCTTGCCTTTTTCTTCTTCTGTTTACAGGGAGAGATTCTCCCTTGATAGGAGACTCGCATTTTCGACTGCTTAATGTTTTCTCACATTTCATACATGTTTCTTTAAAAAGTTAACTCAGTTACAGGAGAAGGCCTTTGGTTTGTGTTCTATCTTTAACATCATATTTCGAAATTTCTCTTTTATATGGTTAAAGAAAAATTTGAAGTGGCATTTTAAACCTCAAACTTTTTTTTCATTTTATGTTTCCTCCATGACTGTGCCCTTTGCAAGACAACCCAACATTAAGCCCGGCCTATCGAATCAAACCAGCATCGCTCTGAACCTATTTGACACCATACTTAAAACTGCCATCACCCGGGTCGAACTCGAACGTTCATGGGCCACAATTGAATGGGATATAAGCATCCAAGAACGTGTGGAAGCGAGACAAAGACAACTTAGAAATCAGCCTTAGCTTCCCTTTTCTCGAAGGTTCATTTTTCCCCTTTTTATCTTTTACTCACTTTTGGATGCCTAGAATCTGTACTTTTTAGTCTTAATTACAGACTCTGGAACAACATCTTTCTGGCACCGTTTCCAGGGACAAAGTTACGAAACCTTTTCCCTGGGAGAACGACGTTTTTGCAAGTTTCTACCCTTTGATGGTGAACAAAGGGTGAGCACCTTCTAAAGTATTTTTATTTTATCATTCACTTGGCGACTCCATGTTTAAGTAAGCTGGAATCCACTTGAAGGAACACCAAACAAAACCCAGATGGTAAACAAACCACGCCCATTTTCGATCCCGAAAAAATACTGAAAACAAGAGGTTCCCTTAAGCCAACCACTGCGGTATACCAACTTAGGCACACACAAACCAAAGACAAGATTCCTTTTGAACCTCTAAATTTGCACAAATCCCCCCCTAAAACCCTTAACCCAACTTTAGCTCTCCCTGAATTCAAAAATGAAATTCATTCGACCACTTCTGGCGTACACAAAGGTGAAAATCCCTCAGTAATTTTAACAGTGAATGATATCCCACTGACTCTTCAGTTAGATTTCCCGATCTTTCAGAGTATCAAAGAGTATACCATACACTCAGATTCCACACCCGCGGGTTCCCTTGATTACATCTCTTGCAAATCTGAGGAACCAAGCCCTCGCATCCCTTTTCCCCCTTCTTCAGTTTTCTCGTCTCTCGAAAAAGATAAAGATTCACTTTTAGTGTTCCAGAACCCTCTGTATAACACATCATTTTCCTATCCAATAGTATCGATGGCGGCCATAGGAGGGGGAGTTGGAGGGGTTTTAGGAGGTGGAGGAGCTCCAGGAGGAGGAGGGGGGGGGGGGACAAGGGCCACCCCCGCCTCCCAAGGTTTTCACTAAAGTAGCTGCCAGATATGTGCCTCTGGTCCTGCCCGTCCCTCTTCATGATCTCCCTAAAAACTACATGAAAAAATTACCTAAATTTACAGGGGAAGGGGACTTGACCGCGACAAAACATATAAATTTCTTTGATTAGTTCACAGATATCCTAGGTCTCAAACACGAAGACGTATATTCGAGGTTATTTGTTCAGATCTTTGAAGGACAGGTACAAACTTGGTTTCGAAGTCTACCCCTAGGTTCGATATTATCCTATGATGCCCTAGAAGATGCTTTTCTTAGACAATGGAGCGAAAGAAAAGACCATTTGTATTATTTGACCGAGTTCAAGTATTTAAAGAAAACAAAATCGGAAATTGTTATGGAATTCATTCAAAGGTTTAACAAGTTATATAATAAGATCCCAGTCGAAGTTAAACCATCCCAACCTGCAACTAAGGTAATCTTTGCAGGAGCCTTCAAACCTGATTTCACACTTCTGTTGAGAGAAAGGAGAGGGGATACCCTGACCCAAATGCAAGACGACGCCGTAGAGATCGAATCTAACATGATGGCTTCTGGCAAATTAAAAACAAAAGTAGAAATGGGAAACCGAGAAACCAAACGTTTTAGAGAACAAGCGGGACCCTCAGGGCCTAGCAGATCCTCAGATGATAAAATGGATGACATGGCTAGGATAATTAAAGAGTTATCAAATAAGATTTCCATAATGGAGCTAGATCAATCCAAGGTAGATATTTTCATTAAGAGGGAATTCAGAAGAAACCCCAACCCTCAAAATCAACAAAGACAGATAAAAAATGACGACCAGAAAATTCAAACTCCTTTAAAAAATGAAAACTTTATAGGAGGAAACGACCTACAAGATTTCGAGGATCTGGAAGAAGACGTGACAAATTTGGGTGACAATTGCACATAGCCTTATTTAACTAAAGAATATTACGATAAGTCCTTGGACACTCTGCAACCGTCGAATAAAGATGATGACATAAACAACAATGATGTTCCTGTCTATCAACAAATGACTGACTCTATAATGGTCGAGGTCCAACATAAGTACAACCTGAGGCCTAAAAACAAACCTGTGTCGACTCCTCAACCCAAGAAAATTCTTCCTAGAGGTGAAATATACGAGCCCGCCCCAAAGGAGACCGAGATACATAATAGAAAAATAAAAGGGGTAGATTCACTGAATCCCAAAGTAAAAGAGGCTGAGACCCAAACAAAAGAAATTAAGACAGTTGAAACACATATGCTGGTAAATAAAATCATGGGAAATAAATCGGCACAAACAAATAAGTTGGAAAAGAAGGAGTCTGAGGTTTCGACCAGAGAAATGGACAAAGGTAGTGGAGGTTTTAGCCTTGAAAATGAGATAAATAAGATCAAAATACCAATCCCTCTGGTCAAATTAGCAAAGAATCCTGTGTATCGAAAGTAGATAACCAAAATGATAGGTTTTTCGGATCCAGAAAGTCACTCTGACGTGATAATTTGGAAGATGATAAGCCTAATATCACTTTTGGTCTACATTTCGAGGGTGCCATAGACACCATCGCTCCCTTCTATATTACCCTAAATGTTCATGATCGACTGCTGCATAACTGCATCCTAGATTTTGGAGCCTCACATAATGTAATGCCCAAGTCTGTTATGGACGGACTAGGCCTCGAGATCACCAGGCCTTATGGATATCTCTACTCTTTCGATTCAAGAAGAGTTAAATGCATGGGTATGATAAAATATTCAGTAGTCACTCTCACATAGGTTCTAGTGAAAAGCGTCCTGATGGATGTAGTTATCGTCGATATACCTCTGAAGTATGGCTTGCTACTATATAGGTTATGGAGAGCCAAACTTGGGGGGTCTCTTTAGCTAGACATGACCTACGCCACAATTCCTGTGTTTGGTGGTAAATTTACTTGGCTATACAGGGAAACGAGGCTAGCATACACAGTGGGCGACCCACAGAGTCCTAACAATTGTCTTGTTTATGTTGCCGATCAAGATCTAGGGAATTGTATTTTATCTTTTGATGATGGTGTAAGTAGTTGTACATAAGACAATTACATAAATGAAAATGAATCAGGAAAGATAGACAAAGATATGTATAGCACTGGAATTTGGAAAATGTTTTTTGACGATGCCTTGTCATATGAAGGAGCAGGTGGAGGAGTATTATTTGTAGCACCTGAAAATGAATTCGCGATTCCATTCTCTTAATGGATTTAGTGGGATATAGACTACACAAATAACATATGTGAGTATGAGGCCCTATTCTTAGGGTTGGAAGCTACCAGGAAGCTGAACATAAAAAACTTGGAAGTATACGGAGATGCAGAGTTGATAGTGAAACAGATAAATCAGCAATACTAGGCCAAACACCCAAG
>SNQJ01S0054332.1:0-11715 GCA_010110895.2 Picea sitchensis | reverse complement strand
TCGTTTGATGCAAGATAAAATCCACAGGATCTATTGAATTTCCTAGGAATTTTTTTATTATCTTAACGTAGACCTGAATTCAGTATCGAGAAGGAGAAAGTCATCAAAAGGGCTGCAACTGAGTTTAGAACGCAATTAAATGTTGAAAAGCTTTTCAAAGGTAAAGATGAAATCTCTTTTTCACTTTGTATCCCCTTCCTAAAAAAAGTTTCGCAGAAAGAAACTAATGAATCCATTTACCCAATACAGGCACATGGTCTATTGTTCTTCCCGTCTTGCAGGAAGATGGGATCCCTAGTTGGAGCCTATGTTGGAGCCGCCTTTTACAAGTTGTTGAAATGTGATTATTGAAATCAAAATTTTACCCCGAAATGTGAAGTGGCGATAGCCGCTATAGTCCCAAGTCATCATCGCCTAACCATTAAGCGAGTCTATCACTTGTATTGACTTGTGCTATCTCGCTTTGGGAGTTACAAGTTGCAAGGTTTCCAAACTCTGATATGCGAAGTCGTGAAATAGTTTTAAAATTTTACCCAAGTTAGTGTCAGGGGTAAGTAACTTTAGACCCTAGTTAAGTACCGTCGGGGTTTCGGGACTCGGTGATCGCTCTCCCAAAAGACTATACCTTCGTAGCCCCGAGTCACGAAGTCGCGATTTTTATTAATTAAGAATGGGTTAATTAAGAGCTTAAGTTAGATCACATTTTTTAAACTAAATCACATCATCGTAATTTCGGGTTTCAGGGGCTCAAAGAGTAGGAGTGATTTCTCCCGATACAACGAACGCCGAAAAAGGGGGATTAAAGACTAAAACAGGCTTAATTTAAGGAACTAAGCAGGATTAATCGATGCATCAGTGAAAACTTTAATATGCACCATCTGTGGAGTAATTTTAAATGTTTTTTACACTAATTCATGCTATGACTCATCGAACAATTATGGCATTTATTTGGACTATGGCAAGGTGACAGATAGTAGGATCTTGCTTTTACTGCTAAATCTTTCTTTAAGCGATTTGACCATTTGGTTCGCAAGGACACCAGGGTTTTAAATGACTAAGATAAGGGGTTTGTTTCATTATTTCAATTTCATTTCTATTTTGTGCGCAGAGATTTTTTCATCAGGATAACTTCTGTCTGTATTTACAATTCTTACTACACATGATCTGCGTACAAAATTCTCTTTCATGGCTCCACGAAAGGCGTTCAAGGCGGCTGCCAAAAGTTCAGGTCAGCGCTCCGATGCTATTTCTGATACTTCACCCCAAAGTATTAATACTATCAAAACCTGGACATACATCTCCGACATCCTTTGGTCCGAATCGGTGAATTGTTCAGATGATTCCAGCGATAATGAGGAGGATGATTTGGCCACCAGATACAAAATCGTCATGCAGGAAGAAATTCACAAACTAGCGGAAAGACCACGGCTCCTCCCCTATTATGATATGATCATATGGGCACTAGATCATGTGGATATCCAAACCAGAACTGTCATCAGCGAGCAGAAGGTGATGATTGGGACTTTTAGACTAGAACATTTGTAAGAAATGTATCAACTGTCACCCACACCAAACTTTGCACACAATGTCGAATTTCTAGAAGGTTTCAAGGAGAATGAATGCGAGTAATATGGCATAAACTTGTCCGATCTGATCAGGGATTGGGTTTCGCACCCCGCAAAATTCAGGGTGGATTCTAATGGAATTTATTCAGTCTCCTCCTTAGAGCCACCATTTAGGTACATAACAATGATGGCATGTAGGTTGTATGGGAGGGAGGACACCACAAAATTTTTCCTCCCATGGGTGCCTCTGATTCATACAGTCGCTAAAGGGATTTATTTCGATTGGACCAAACTGTTGTCAGACAGTTTAACCAGTCGAATTACTAAATATCGAGCGCAGAAGGCGAGTGGGAAAGCAACTTCATTTTTTATGTCCGCCTACATAATGGATGCCATTTCTTTCATGAGGCCTTTACTTCTAATGAGTTGGAGCTGGACTCCATCTAGTACAGAGCCTATCCATGTCTACCACTCAAAACTTTGGGAGGATAAGGCCAAAGAATTTATCTATGAGATCTTCAACTGGGTAACGGTGTCACTGGATGTCGCCATTTTTGGCCAGCCGCCTCCCAAGATATAAGATAGCATCGTGACCAGCCTAAGCAGCATGTTAGATTGGTATCTAGAGGTGGAATTTTCATATATCAGGGTTTTTAGCACCTCTGTCCCTCCATATGTCCTCCCGCTATTCCTTCTAGATAAGCTATTGTGTTGTGATATTGCCAGACAGTATGTGCTCGACGGAATAAGAAAGGATCTCAAAGGAGTAACAAAATTGGTATGGCTACCCTTCCCTATTCGTACCGGTGCATATTCCTTGTTATATTTTGGCCACGCCAAAGCCAAAGTTGTGGCTCTGGAAGAAATGAAGTTGGTAGACATTGAGTTTAAGAAGCATGACCCTAGTAGGATTGTGAGCAATCACCTGGAAAGTTGCGGCCTGAAGAGGTATGAACACAAGGATTCATCGCATGATGAAATATTCTGAGTGTGAGGTCCTTCATGGAATTCCTAAGTCGAATTCAAGACTTGCCACCTGGAGACATGGCCGAATTTTTGAAATTTCAAGAACATCGACAAAGTTGTCTCCCCCATATTTTACAGGGTGAAGCCCCAGAGCTTCCAGTTACAAAACAGATAGGAGCCAAAAGTGCGAAGGACTCAAGTCCTAGCGGGGATAAGGACCAAGGGAAAACCAGGGAGGTTGGAACCTCAGAGCTAGGAGCCGAAGTCCCCCATAAGTAGGAAGGAAACCCCGAAAAGGGCGTGCCAAACGAGTTGGCTACAGAAGTCACCCCGAAACAAACATCCAAGCAAATCAACAGTCTAATTTCTATTGTCACACCCTTGCAGTTCACAAAGGGAAATCCTGATGAGGGATGGATTTTCATTGAAGAACTGACGCCTATTTCTGTAGAGGAGCTGCCTCCCAAGGAATTTTTCTTTGACAAGAAAAGAAAGGCCATGGTAAGGAAAGTATTTTATCAAAAAGAGGGTGCAGTAGCTAAAATATTTAAAATCATGATAGATGGGAAGGCCGCGAAAGAGGAAAATTTTGTAGAGGAGATAGTACAGACACTAGGGGCTTATGCTACAGTGAATCAGTACTCAGTTGGGACTTTGACAGCCAAGTTGAAATGAAAGAACCTCCCGATCAGTAAATTGGAAGCTAAGGTAGCTATTGTCGAAGAGAATGTCAAGGATGAGGTGAGCAGGAGCCTTGAGGAAGCCTGAACAGTCGACCTGCATGAAATCGAGAATCTCAGGTCTGACCTCGAGTAGGTGCGCTGGTCGGTGCAAACTAGCCAAACACAGGTAAGCCAGTAGGGGCAACAAATTATAGAGTTGCAGTCAAAATTGGAGGTGGCCAAGAAACAGGTTGTAGACATAGAAATGTTCAGATCGTAGGCCGCCAAAATCCGACATAAGGTACTTACGGCTCAACAAAACTTGATGGAAAAGGTGAGAACCATTCAAAACCATTTTCGGATGATAGAGAAGATATTAGAGAACATTTCTTCGAGAGAAAGAGAATTTGAGGAAGCACGGGTTTCTTTCCAAGACAATGTTATAGCTATAGTGAGGATAGAGACGGTCAACACCTCAAAATTATCCATCGCAGAACAAACCAAAGGTAATATCCTGCTAAAGGTTTGTGAGTAGAACATTTCAGAAAGCATGGGGAGAGATAATGAAGTAAAGGATTTTTGTGAGGAAACATTCACTTTAATAAGTAAAGGTTTGCTAGATCTTGATAAGGAGAGCAGTGCTGGGACACTAGGCAAAATCAATATAGCTAAACATCTGTTGGACATCAAAGAAAACATGGAGGAGCAGAAAGTGGAGATATCCTAGATACACTAGGTTGATATGACCCAAATAGACAAGTGGCCAGTACATCCAAATTTACAATTATGCTCCATCATTGCAAAGGACCGACAAGTGGGAAGTATTTTACCACAGTTGGTGAAGAATTGTTACACTCTTGAAGCGAGCGACTAGGCAGATCCTTCCAGGTTGATAGCCCAGTTGGTGGAGAGGTGCATCACTTGCACCGAGCAAGAAAAATGGTTGGCTTCTGGTGTCAAATAATGACAGATGTCTTCCTGTTCTATTTTTAGAACCCAAAGAGTAAGGAAAGGAAGGTGCTCTACCCATAGGAAGGAGGACAAAGACAAAGAAGTGAAATGCATGAATTTCCCATTTTGTAACTGAAAACTTCTGGAACGATTGAGATGCTAGAGTTTAGAAGTTTGTATAAATATGCATTTTTAAGTGAGAATAAGGGTTGGACCTTTCTTGGCCGATTGTAATAGAGACTTTCTCCCTTTTGAAAATTAATATAAAGCAATCCGAAGATTCCTGATTCCATGACGATTGAATTATGAGTTTTGTTTTCTCTATTACCTTATATTAAGTTTCATTTCACAAATATATTTCTGATGAATGCTTAGCTACAATTTAGTGCAACTTCTACTCTGGTGACCAACTTTTAGTCCTCTAATTCCTTGCAATTTTTCCTCTGTATCAGCTATCAGCATGTACAAGACCTGTGAACTTTTAGACCTCTATATTTTATGCTTCGTCAGATTACTTCTTGCCTTTTTCTTCTTTTGTTTACATGGCGAGATTATCCCTTAATAGGAGTCTCACATTGTCGACTGCTTAATGTTTTCTCACATTTCATACATGTTTCTTTAAAAAGTTAACTCAGTTACGGGAGAAGGCCTTTGGTTTGTGTTCTATCTTTAACATAAAATTTCAAAAGTTCTCTTTTATACGGTTAAAGAAAAAGTTGAAGTGGCATTTTAAACCTTGAACTTTCTTTTCATTTTATGTTTCCTCCATGACTGTGCCCTTTGCAAGACAACCCAAAATTGAACCCGGCCTATTGGATCAAACCAGCATCGCTTTGAACCTATTTGACACCATACTTAAAACCACCATCACCCGGGTCGAACTCGAACGTTCATGGGCCGCAATTGAATGGGTTATAAGCATCCAGGAACATGTGGAAGCAAGACAGAGACAACTTAGAAATCAGCCTTAGCTTCCCTTTTCCTAAAGGTTGATTTTTCCCCTTTTTATCTTTTACTCACTTTCGGATGCCTAGACCCTGTACTTTTTAGCCTTAAGTACAGACTCTGGAACAACATCTCCAATGTAATAGGTGATGACTAGTTCCTTTAATGATTGGGTTAATGGAGTCAAGAAAAGAAATAGCTAAAGGTACTACCTCCTTGGGGGTGTAAATCCTCTTACTCCCCAAGACAGGTATCTCTAGATAGGGTTTAGACTAAGAGGGTGTATGGACTTATACTTCTCTTAGTGAACCCTTATTAAATCGACAATACTTAAGAATAAAATGATGGAGGATAAAGAGGGAGTGTATTCCCTTATACTTCCCACCTAGATCTATCAAAATAACGTTGTCTTAAATAAAAAATGATAGCACAAAGTAAAATCCTTATCAATTCAAGGAAAAATGCTAAGACAAACAACCACAATAGCAAAAGAAGAGCCTTCCAAGGCTAGCGCATCACTTCAACAACTAATAATCAAGAGAGTATCCATACACAAGAGCAGAAGAGAGAAAATAGCCAAATATAGTGGAAATTTCAGTCCAAGTATCCTCTCACAAGAGGAGAGTTATGATTGAAAATGAGATCTTATGATCTTTATTTGTACAAAATGTCACTAACATGGTTTGTCCACATAATTTTAGGGTAAACCACAATATTAGGGGTCAACAACCGTAAGTGTGCCCCTTTACAAAAAATATATTAAACAATTCATCTTTAAATTCACTTTTACACAAGGGAAACCCTAGCTTAAAGTGACGTCATCCCTTTAGGGGACGTTTTAACACTAAGACTAAATCCTTGGGGTTGGAGAAGCATTGTACAACCTCCAAAGGTCACATGTCAATCAATATAGGCCATCTCCTGATGTTCAAGGCCTCATTTTCCTCAAAACATCCATGTGTCAATGAGTGATAAATTCACCACCAAACCCTATCCCTTCTAGGTGACGTCATGCCTCTAAAGATGATGTTTTACCCTTCCTAGGAAAAATGTTTGGCATGTGAGGGCTAGTTCATGTATTCTAGGTTGTTTTCTAGGCCTTTGAAGGTTTCTCTCTCCCATCTAGAATGTGGACCCTTGGAATCCAACCTATGGGCTTCAATACCTATCAAAGCCCAAGCTAGGCTTGTTCCTCCAAAACTGTCCACCAACTAGGTCCTGCAAAGACAAACAAGCACACCCTCCAAGGATATCAAGTCAAAATATCATGACACATATATCAAATCAATGAATGATCCACCTAAGCATGTGCATTAAATACTACTTTGTCAAAAAAGTAAGTGCCCAAAGACATTATGCGACTTTCCAAGCTTGGATATGGGAGGGTTGACGAGGTGTCCTATTGGGTAGATATTTTCTAGGTCAGGACGTGTTTCCCAAGTGATCCCTCTCTAAGAAATGTAAAGTGGATTAATTGGTTAAGGATCAAGACTCAATGGCAATGGGGTTCATGACATACAAGGGGTTGTAGTGTCTCATTCATGCATTCCTTTGTAGAGGGTGTGTGGCACCTTTGTTTGCAATGCATTTATTCCAATCCCATAAGTTTTCCATTATTTGTTTCTTTCATGTTTTAAGTATAAGTTGAAGGACATTTTCTTGGCCTCGTGTCCAAATAAATGATAGTGTCACTCACAAATACCTTGTGTAAATGAGAAGGTTGGCTCATGATGAGACCCCCTTTCTCTCAATTGTGCAACTGAGAGCCACTACCCTGGCTTGGTGGCCAGATGATGGTAATTTCATACTGCTAAGTACCCATGATCATGATAGGTCATCTCATTATGAGGCCTCCTATCCTCCAAGTAACCCCCTAAGCATTCTATATTTTATTCTTGTGGGTCCCCCTTTTCTTACATAGAAGTGTTTCATTGATTTCTTGGGGGATCCCTAGGTGAAGCATATAGAAGGTTTATATATAGAATTTTATCTTTTTAACCAACAACAATCCCTCTAGACTTTAGCCCCTTGTTCCCATAGAATGAGGGACAACCCCTTCTTGGGTCAATACACCCTAAAATCCCAAGAGACAAGGAGATGGGGGGTTTTAAGTGATAGAAACTAGTAAGTATGGTTGGGAAGGGTATGATGGATCTTCTTGGGAGTTCCTAGTAGAAAACCCATTCCCAAGTAAACAATTTCAACCACCTACTAGGGAACAATTTCAACCACCAAGGTGAAATGAGGAAAAATGAATAATTTCCAAGCATATATCATGAAATCTAAAGTAGTCTAAGGTAGAATATACTCAGAATGGCCCAAATATTTAAATGACACTCACCATAATACCTGAATTGTACCTCATGGAGCAAGGCCCATTTCCTTATGGGAGCTAGTGTGTGTGGTGGATGCCTCTATGGTGGTGAGAAGGGTCTCCATTTGTGCAAATGGAAAATGTTGGCCATGTATTCTCTCGACACTCCATATCTACAACTTGAGGGCCTCAAGACATAATATCCTTAGTTATCCCAAAAAATGGGGATACCATATGGGGCCTACCTGGGGACATGTGCCCATCATAGAGTGCATGAGAACCACACCATCTCCTGTTAGACCTATGCTTGCCAAAAATTAGGAAAAATCATTATATCATATAGGTTGGTGTTATCATCCTTCATCCATATACATAAAAATGCAAATAAAAACTAATATAGAAAAGAAAACTTTTGACATATGTTTTCAAAAATTTCTAAACTAAGCATGAAATCAATATGAAAGTAGAGAAAAATGAAAATGAAATGAATCTAAACTAGTATGAGCAAGAAAATGAAAGCAAAGAAAGTTGACCTACCTACTTACTTCGGGCCTTAGGCACCTAAATATCAGGTGATGGGTGATCTCATGTGAAGTCATACAACCAATACAACTAGTTTATCATCCCATCAAAGTATCTCCCCATGTGCTTGATTATGTAAAACAACAAAGATAAGTCAAACATGTAATGATCATGAGAATAAATATATATATATAATAAATCATGAAATGAAACTCATGGAGATGGATGGGAGGGAGGAAATCCTGCTAGAAAGAATGTCCACTACCTTGATCATGTAAGGAATCATGCCTGAAATGATAGCCACAATATTGATCAATCCATCTTTGAAGGGGGATACTATATATAAACAAAGGCTCATCTTCATCCTCCTGAACATGATCATTTCTTCTTGAATACCGAGAAGATATGAGAGGTCCTAAGAAGACCTCATGATTTACCTGAGAAGAGGAAATGAGGTAAGGGACATGCTCAGGTATAGGAAGAGAAAAGCATACCCTCTTTATCTTTGAATCCTTGTAGAAATCCTCAATATGAAAGTTCTTCCTCTTTCTAGAGTGAGCCTATGATCACTCTGAGGTGGCCACGTCCTAGTGTTTCTCTAATACTGAGGATGAAAGTGGTTGCGCATTCTCGAATAAATCTATAATCATTTCATCATCGGGATCCCAAACAGATGAATCATGTACGCATGAAAATTAGTCCTCTAAAGATGACAACGCAAAGCCATTTTATTGATGGATACCCTCAATGTCATAAATTGGGTCTCTATCGAAAATGAGATGACCAAAATCCCACCTACATCTTCCAGTCTGTATGAAAGTGTCTATATGCTCATCAACCATATGTAAAGGTTCTATCATATGACCATTAAAATTAGTGACCATCTCCTTGTCTTCGTGTGCAAGAGGAGTATAGGCATGGACGTCTTCAACATGCTACCCAAATTCACCAGGAGGGAGAAAAACTAATGATGCCTCAACATGTTTCACTTCATCGAGATTATGTTTTCTGTTCATGGGCATGCTCCTCCATCACCTCTTCATCACATGCAACTTGATTCTTAATGCAGGGTGCTTTGTATGAACTTTTTCAGAAATATTTGTCACATTCAAGGGTTCCTCTAACAACTATTCACTTCCAAAGTCACATAATAAAGTGTCATCAATATCTTAAAATGGATTAAAACTCATCATGTTCTCTTATTGATGTGCAGGAGGAGCAAAGGCCTAGATGTCTTCATCAAATGGAGGGGGAGATATGACCACTTCTTCTTCATCAAATGTCTCGTTTGGATCTTCATCAAAATATTCTTTGTAAATTTCTTCATATATTTGTTCTTCAAGCACCTCTTCATCATCAAGGGAAGGAAATAACTCTCTTATGTGATTCATCATTTCCTTAGTAGCTTGATTAGCAACCTCTTCCTTTTCCATCTGTAAAAATTTCATCTTCGAGTCATAATAATTTCTGGATGAGGGTTCATCCCATGGTGCCATAATTCCATTGAAGGAAAGGACACCTCAATGGAGTTTCCAAGTGAGATCAAGTCTCACCAAAGGAGGGAAAAGGGGGAAAGAGGGAAAGGTGGGTTTGTGGAAAGTGGATTCTCCATACAATATTAAAGGGAAACTTATCAAGGATGGAAAAGGGAACGTTCTTCAATGGATTCACCAAGAAATCTAAGGGATATAGGCTTTGGGAGGGAAGCTTTCCAGAGTTTCATTAGGGAATAAAGAGTATTCAAAATCCTCCCCGAAAACAACACCAAAATGTTATGACACAAGTTGTATGTTGGGAAAATCCCGACCCAACCACCAAAATGTAAACAACTAAGGAACACTATACCCAATGTCACCTCGATGTAGGTCTCGCACTTTGATGGTGACTAGGTCACTCTAGGGAGGCAATACCAATGACCCTAGGGGGATTGAGATGGATGGAGGTGAAAGAATATAAGTATCCCCCTAAAGGTCAATTAAGGAATATGAAATATGACTTTTATGACTTTTCTCCGAGTGGTTTAAGGTTGCCAATTCTTTGGATGCCTACAAAGGATGTTTTTACCTTCTCGTGACACAAGAAAAGCCACACTTGGATATAGTAATGTTAGGTGAGAAAGAAATTTAATATTTTTGTCCCTAACTACAGAAATAATCAATGATATATATATCAGCACATAAAATATAATAGGAGATACAATATAAGACCTAAAATTCCAATTGAATAAGCATGAGACAAGCTAGTAAAAACTAGTTTAACTCAACAATGACAGAACAAGACTTTAGAAAACAAAACAAGGCTGTCATAAAACACTAATTGCAGTGATATTTATCAGACTTATGGTTGTAACAAACTTTTTATTACAACAAGATATTTAACCACTAAAACTTTCTCAAAAATTGTCAAAATATGCGTTGTACTTAGTAGATTATGTGAGAAGATTTTAAGCAATTATTAACGATTAAATTAGGAATTATTGAAGAGTTTGGTCAAGGTTTTCTGCAGCCCTAATGGTTCTAGGTTAAAATTGTAAAAACAACAAGAAATACTTGGATAAATGAAATACCCTAGTGGCTCAAGTAAGCATTTATAACATAGATTTGATTCCACTAGGAACAGCTTCAAAATCACAAAATTTCACATTTCCCAAAGCAACAATTTTATATCTCCAATGCAACAAGTGATGACTAGTTCCTTTAATGATTGGGTTAATTGATTCAAGAAAATAAATAGCTCAAGGTACTACCTCCTTGTCAGTGTAAATCCTCTTACTCCCCAACGCAAGTATCTCTAGCTAGGGTTTATACTAAGAGGGTGTATGCAGTTATACTTATCTTAGTAAACCCTTATTAAATCAACAATACTTAAGCATAAAATGATGGAGGATAAGGTGAGGGTGTATGCCTTTATAATTCCCACCTATCTCTAGCAAAATAACCTTATCTTGAATAAAAAATGATAGCACAAAGTAAAAGCCTTACCAAATAAAGGAAAAATGCTAAGACAAACCACCACAATAACAAAAGAAGAGCCTTCCAAGGCTATTGCATCACTTCCACCAACCAATAATCAAGAGACTAGCCATACACAAGAGCACAAGAGATAAAATAGATAAACATAGAGAAAATTTCAGTCCGAGTATCCTCTCACAAGAGGAGAGTTATGATTGAAAATGAGATCTTATGATCTCTATTTATACAAAATGCCACTAAAATAGTTTGTTCACATAATTTTAGGGTAAACCACAAGATTAGGGGTCAACAACCCTCATCGTGCCCATTTAAACAAATAATATTAAACAATTCATCTTTAAATTCACGTTTACACAAAGGAAAGCCTAACTTAAAGTGGCATCACCCCTTTAGGGGACATTTTGACACTAGGAGCAACTTGTTAGTGTTGAATAAGGATAGTTAGGCCTCCAAAGGCCACATCTCAATAAATATACTCCATATCCTCATGTTTGAGGCCTCATTCTCCTCAAAACTTCCATGTGTCGATCAGTTATAACTTCACCACCAAACCCTATCCCTTCTAGATGACGTCATGCCTCTAAAGATGACGTTTTTCCCTTCCTAGGTAAAATGTCTGGCATGTGAGGGATATTAGGCGAAAATATTGTCGTTTAATTCCATTGTAGTAATTGCCCAACCATTTAATTTGACAATCTGAGGTTCGTAGGCTTATGAAGCACATGCACTATATATGCAGGAGTAGGCACCTAAATCTAATCTAAGAAAATTCAATCAAATCCTAACTCTTTCATTCCACTTAATAAGACTTAGTTGTT
>SNQJ01S0054331.1:77031-94913 GCA_010110895.2 Picea sitchensis | reverse complement strand
TATTATGAAGTTCTCTCTCCTTCCCCTCACTCAAGCATGGCATTCATTAAATAATCTTTGAGGTATCACAACCATATGATAATTTTTAGGAGAGGATGTGGTCAAAAGAGGATTTGGATCAACGACCAAGATTGAGCTTACCTTGAATAGGAGATAGATCGAACCAGTCGCTTAAAAAACTAAAAAAATCTTGGAAACAACCTCACAAATCAAGGAAAAATGGTTGCAACAACTTCATCACCCCCCCCCATAACTGTGCATAAGGAAACTATTGCTCCCTAGGACACTCTGGGGGAGCGATCATCACTCCTTGTATATGGGAAGGGGATCGATGAATCTCATTTAAGGACAAAATATCAAGGTAAAAAGTAGCATTTTGACCTCCAAATGATGTATTTATCATCAATCATGTCTAGGGAACATGACAAGTACTCCCACATGATGATAAAGTTATGACACTTAGTAGAATGTGATACATAAGTGTGACACTTAGTAGAGTGAACAATTGACGCTTAGTAGAATGAGATACATAAGTGATACATAAGTGTGACACTTAGTAGAATGTGATACATAAGTGTGACACTTGCTAGTGTGGAAATTTTGTGTGCAAGAGATGCCCCCTAAAGTATGAGGTCATAAGAAAAATTGATGTCTGAAATACTTTACAAAAATATGTATGTGAGGGTGATGGAATAGGGAAGTCGTTCAAAAGTTATAAACAAACATAAAATAGTATATACTTATCATCCCCAAGGTAGGCATCCCCATGCTCAAAATACACTTGAATCAAAGCATGGACTCCAACCAATACATCGCGGATCCATGAAATCACTGACTAAGAATATGGCCACCAAAAATACAATGTGGATCTGCACCTTATGTGACATGATCATGTCATAGCCACGAAAGAATACATAGTGGAGCTATGATATGAAAAAAAGATAGCGACAGACCAATACAAAGTGGATCTATGTGACGACAAATACATCAGTGATATTGCCAGCATGATGATGATACTGAAATATTCTAAGTACTCAAATGGTCTCCATTGTAGCTTGGGTTTCTGAGGATTTCCTAGGGTCTTCGTCTCGATCCCATAATGGTACAAATCTAGCCGTGTGAATAGGTGTATCGATGTCGAACATGGTGGAAACCACTTGATTACCGATCATTGATGTATACTATTAACAAGTGTGAGAGAAATCACCAATGATGACAATGAATATCAAGGTACCCTAATTCATTCCAGCAGATATGAATAATTGAGCTGAAGTTGAAAATTCATGGAATCATTTGATCATAGGTCAATGATGTAAACCTATTGTCAAAAGTGAGGAGACCTATGATTGAGGCATACAGGCTCCAAGGTACCAACTGGTTTCTAAGTCTAATTCCTGGATAATGTGTTGAAGTCGACAAAAACAAACTCGTTGAAGGAGTGCCATGATGTGTCCCCCATCATTGACATGAAACTGGCATAGGAAAGTGATGTAAGATGATGGATCAAATGAGCACAAACTCACATGAGAATGAAGTAGTAATACTTCATAGTGGTGGAATTAGGATGAAACTTCCCTTGAACATTGTGAGGCACGAAAAATGACTTGGAAAAATTGACCCGACCAATAACATTGTGCGATGATAAATGGGGCACTCTTTGGGTGAGACAAAGGAATATAATGACTCATAGACAAGAAGATTACCAAACTCTAAGACAATATCAAAATAGGTTCCATGTTCAAGGGAGACAACAAATAATTTCCGTAACGCTTTCCAAAACTTGACCCACTTCCCTCAAATCCTCCCCCCCCCCACCATGATTGGTGAGTATCTCTTTGTTTTTTAACGAGCTAGAGGAGGATAATACATGCTCGATATAGCTCATCTTCGATGAGTCCCTCATAACATGTTTAACGAACCTAAAGAAGGAGGGGTTCGATCCCATATGGGTCCTTCACTGTATAATTTTATGATCCCAGAGAAGATAAACTAGTGGTATTTTCATGTTTAGAGAGTCCGAAAAGATCTTAAAGAAGACTCCAAGGGTGTTCTTTTTCATAAATTTAGTCTCCCGATCCCAAAAAATATAAAACAATACAAGGGAGAACTCTTCTAGCCAAGGTTGAATACAGTATTCCTTTTTCATAATTAGTCTATATAGTCTGAAAAAGGGTTAAACTTACACTGAATAGATTCCCTTTAAAATACTTTTACAAAGTGTGAAGGGAAACAAGTTTGCTCAAAAATATTTTCATGTTTATAGAATCTGAAAATAACTTAAAGGAGACTCCAAAGAGTTCATTGTTTTTTGTATAGTTTTTATGAGCCCTAAAAAGTGATAAAAGTATACTCATTAACTTATTCTCATGTATTTATGAGCATGAGAAAGAACAAAGACTAAGTTCATTATTATTTTTTTCATTTTTAGATGATCTTGAAACATAGAATGAAACTGTGTTCAGGGTTAGTTTCATTTTTAAACAATATTGAAACAAAGGATGAAACTATGCTCAGGGTTTTTGTTTCATTTTTACATGATCTTGAAATAGAGAAAGAAACTATTCTCTGGGTTAGTTTCAATTTTAAACAATCTTGAAACCAGGAATAAAACTATTACGTGAGGTTAAAACTAGAAAACAAACTATGCTCGAGGTTTTGGTTTCATTTTTAGATGATATTGAAACAAAAAATGAACTGTGCTCGGGGTTTGTGCTTAATTTTTACATGATCTTGAAACAAAGAATGGAACTATGCTCATAAATTATGCTTCATTTTTACATGATCTTGAAACAAAGAATAAAACTGTGCTTGGGGTCAATTTCATTTTTAAACAAGCTTGAAAGAGAGGATAAAATTATGCTTGGGGTTGGTTTAATTTTTAAATGAAATTGAAACCAAAAATGAAACTTTGTTTGGGGTTGGTTTCATTTTTAAACGAGCTTGAAACAAAAAATGAACTATGCTCGGGTGATACTCATTAGTGGGTTTTCTTCCCAACATGATGTTTATAGGTTGGTACTTTTCCCCCAGCATGATTGGTAGAAGCTAGCGACTTAACTCCATCATGATTTCCAGAGGCTGGAGACATACCCCCTAAACTTTTTTTCATCCACCTACTCTTCTTATCCACCCATAATGAATCCTAGCTACTAATAGGAATATGTTCATCAGAGAGGGAGGAAGAAAGAGGATCAACTGACACAGGTGGATGAAACAAAGGTTTAGGTACGAGATCTAGTGGAAGACTTGAATTAATTGGAGGGGGCTCCATTTCATTTGTTAATGAGCTTGACATAGATAATGAACTATTCTCATGGTTATATGTTTCATTTTTTAACGAGATTGACACAAAAAATGAACTGTTCTCATTGGTATCTGTTTCATTTTTTAATGAGCTTGAAACAAAGAACAAATTATGCTCATGTGGGTCTAGTTCATTTTTTAACGAGCTTGACATGGGTAATGAAATATTCTCATGAACCATGACCATGGCTTCCAAGAGGTCTTCATCAGACGAAAGAATAATGATATGGAAGGAATACATGTCAAGAGACTCAATTTGATCAACATGGAGGATAATAGGCTCCAATGTCCCTAGCAATGGAGTTACCATGTCAAATGTTAGAACTAAATACAAAGAATATTAGCATACAACGAGAGGATCCTCCTCATTATAAATTTAAGGCATGGGAGATAACGCCACATAATTGACCTGTGGCGAGGGAGAAACCACTTGAATGTAAGGAACATTTAGGGAAGTCCTATGGTCAACAATCGTATAACAATCAAGATTAACAAACAAAAGCTAATCGATGGTCACTGTGCTCCCATCATTGGGAAAATGCCTCACTCGAAAGAGTGTGGACACTACAACTTTCATAGCATAGACATAGTCCCACCCAAGGAGAAAATTAAAATCCTAGGGGCCTAGGACCACCATGAAATCAATATAGATATTTTTTGCTTCAAAGGTGATTGGAAGCAGAGGAAGGATCCCTACATGTTCACTAGGTTAGCTATTAAAATCCAATAGATGATTAGTGGCTGACACTAGCTCAGGATAACCTACATATTTACAAGAAGTTGAGGATAAAGTACTAACAGAGGCCCCTTCATATATGATAGTGGGATATATGTACTTATCACCAGCTTACAAAATTATATGGAAATGGATACACGAAGGAATATGAGGTTCTGCTAGACTATTCCAATCAAAGGAAATGACCTCAGTACTTGGAGGGGGTTTCATTGAAACAGATTGGATGTCCCCTTGTCCAGAACAATATAAAATGACAAAGAAAACATCAATGGTATTCAATTTTCTCTCTGAGGGAAGAGTGGGGTCAACTAAATATCAAATTGTATTGAACACTTCATCAACCATAGGTTAGGTAGAGGAGGACTTTTGGGAAGAAAATGAAGGTTGTTGTTGGGAAACGACACTGTCTTCCAACAATTTTGAAGCCTACTCTATACGAGGGAAATGGTAAGTATGATGATTTGAATTGCATAAATCAAAAGGAAAATTGACTTTACCTTTTTTACCCCCAACCTTATTATCATTGGTTGATGGACAATCAGTAGTATGACCTGTAGAGGTTGGTGACATGGGTTGTTGGGAATCGTGAGACCACACTTCTAAAAACTTTGGAATACTAGGGAAATGGTTAAGAAGGTGATAACCCTTACAAACCTTGCAAGGTGGTGCAGACCCCCTCCTCTACAAGTGTTGCATGACCTCTCGGTCTAGAATCTTCTCAATACTGAATCGAAACAGTCCTCGATTCCCTGCTGGAACCTCTAAGAAAACAATTCACATGTTTCTATGAAACTTCCGCCCGTGTGAACAAGCGCTAAGTGCAAGCCTTTTTCCACGTGAATACACCTTGTGACCACATGCTTCTTTGAAAAGGTGCATTGTAATTTAACGTATCGACTATATGAGTCAGCTGACTCTTCGTCCTTCAAACTTCTGAGTCTTGAAATTTTGACAAGGGTCTAGCACATGATAGCTCCCCCCTTATCCTCCATCCATATGACCCTTCACTATGACCTGAGGCCAATCCTTATCAGTGCATTGGGATTTCGTGTATCGGGAACTCTAGATGCGATTCACCTATGTTCTCCTGATGCTCCTATACCCAAAATTGTGAAATATTCGGATCAAATCAACGGTCCACACTGGCTCTCCAACCAATGATTGTGATTATGTCGCGATTTCACGTTTCGTGAATCCTCATGACTCATACCTCCAAATTCATGATATAAGAATCAATGAAACACTGATCTATCGCCACATGTCCTCTTTCAATGGATGGTCCTGATGATTTTTGGATTTCGCGTTTCGTGATTTCATGAATTTCACTCTGCTTCTTCTAAATCTTTTGGTTTCGCGAAATTTCGATGACTCCTTGCGACTGACCAGTGCGCTACTTCTCTGAGATCTAATGGCTTGCAATATTTCAGCTCTTTCTGAATGGGTCTTGACCCTCAATCTTGTCCAATATTCAAAATTATTTTCTAAAGGATTTCTCCCACTCAATCCTCCTTACTTTTTCTTTCTTTGAACTTCAATTTTCTGCGCTCCACCTCTGAACGCTTAAACTCTTCAAAACTTAGAAACTTTTCTAGGTGATTCCTCTCGATACTTAAAACCACTACTCCTCCTAAAATTATGGCCAATGAAATTTAAATCTCGCCCCTTAGCGCACACTTTCACTCAGTGTTTTTTTCAAAAGACTTTATGACGCCCTCCTGGCATACTTTGCACTCAACCTCCCGAGATTTCAAACTTTAACACAAGTTTGTTTCTATAAGAACTCCTTGTGCTCAATATGCACACTCTTCATACAGAATTTCCCTACTATCTCTTTTGAGATTTAATTCGAAAAATACTTCTTCACACACACTCCTTGCACTTTGCATGCACTCCTTGCATAATCCTACAGAAGAGAAACAATTGAACTCATTCAATTATTCATTCATTCACTATGAACATCATCCATTCAAAAACACATAACAACACAATCAAACCATAACAATATCAACACTATGTATTTGGGTCAATTTCCTCTGTTCTATTCATTTAAGAAGAAAACATAATTATAGTCGTTTATCCTTTACAACTATTACAAGAAAAACTTGTCTAAGGACTCAAAGATTTTCCGCTCTTATTCCTTTTATCTAAATACTATTACATTATGTTCAAGTGGTTACCTAATCAATTAATGAAACCTAATGACTAATCAGGGATAATATCCCACACCTGTAATACATTTACAATCGTGTAAAGGATTTACAATGGTTCTGTCATTTCAAATGGTGGCCCGGTTTTACACAACCAAAATTAATTAACAAAAATTCCAAATAGTCTTTGCACCACTTCCAAGCTAGTTAATTGTCGGTTCAGATCCGTCGATGTGTTGAGGTGTCGATTCCAATTCCATATCTGCTTCCTTTTGATGTGATTGTGATGCTCCTACATCATACTCCTCTAGCTAAAATATTCATGGAATCCTGTCCATGAGCTCTCGGACTGTCTTCCCATGTTTCAAAATATTAGGTTCAGTTACCCAACTTGAATCTTCCTGATACATTTCCTTAAGGTGTTCAAACCCTATGGTCTTCACTTTAAATTCTTGTATAACCAAACTTCTCTTGCTCAAAGCATATGCAACTTTGCTAACACTTCCAAAAATATTTTTAATAACAAAAGTAAAATTCTGCATGAATTCTACCCACTTAGCATGTTTCTGATTCAACTTTTCTTGCCTAGTAATAAATTGCAAAGCTTGATTATCACTATACAAGAAAAAATCCTTTGGAATTAGACAATGTCTCCATTTTTTCAAATCTTGAATCACTGCATAAATTTCCTTATCATATGTAGAATATTTCTCCTTAGCATCATTCAAATTATCGTTGAAATAAGCATCTGACCTATTATCTTGACTCAAAGCTGCTCTAATGGATATCCCACTTGCATCACACCTCACCTGAAATATCTTTCAAAAATTTGGTAAAACCAAAACTGGTTGTTCTGTTATCTTCTTTTTAAACACTCTGAAGATTTTCTCAGCCTCCTCTGTCCAATTAAAATACTTATGTTTCTTCTTCACAGTATCCATCATGGGTGCACATATACCACTAAAATTTCTAATAAACTTTCTATAAAAAATCACTAAACCATGAAAAATTCTCACCTCAAATATGCTCCTGGGTGACAACCATTCTTTGATTTCTCTCACCTTTTCTGGATCCATCTTCAATTCATTTGAAGAGATCACAAAACCAAAATATATGAGCTTTGTCTTCATAAAAGAACTTTTCTTCAAGTTTATTAACAACTTTTCTTGCTGCAATTTCCGCATCACTAATGTCAAGTGCTTTAAATGTTCTTCCTCTGTTTTGCTGAAAAATAATATATCATCCATATATACAATGACAAATTTAACTATGAAGTCCTTCAATACTTCATTCATCAACCTCATAAATGTACTTGGAGAATTTTTCAATCCAAATGGCATGACTAGCCATTCAAACAAACCTTCATTTGTCTTGAATGTTGTCTTCCACTCATCTTCCTCGCTCATTCTTATCTGATGATATCCACTCTTCAAGTCTATTTTTGAAAAATAACTTACTCCAATCAAACAATCCATCGAATCATCCATCCTAGGTAAAGGAAATCTATACCTGATGGTAATCTTGTTGATGGCTCTAGAATCTATACACATTCTCCATCCCCCATCCTTCTTTGGACTCAATACAGTTGGCACTGCACATGGGCTTAGAATTTCCCTCACTAAAACTTTATCCAACAACTCCTGAACTTGCTTATTAAATTCTTCATTCTCTCGAGGTGTCAATCGATACGTTGCTTTGTTCGACAAACTGTCTCCTGGAATCAAGTCAATATGGTGGCCAATATTTCTAATAGGTGGTAATGAGTGAGGCAACTCATCCACTACTATGTCAGCAAAATTCTCCAACAATTCTTGGATTTCTTCAGGTAAATCATCCATAAAAGTATTGGTAAGGATAACTCTTGTCTTCCTTACTACAATAAATTTCATTTCTCGATATTTCTTAACCTCCTTCAAGAGTTCCTTCCCACTCATGAGAAGTATTCTTGTGCTGGCTTCTTCCTTTTCTTTCTTCTCTTCTATTGGCAGTAACATGTGGGTTCTACCATTATTTTCCAGTGTATAGGTATTTTTTCTCCCATCATGGATAAAATTCCTATCAAACTTCCATGGTATTCCCAACAAAATATGACAAACACCCATGGGAATTACATCACACAGAATCTCATCTTTATAGCCTCCTATTTTAAATTCAACTTTGCATTATTGACTTACCATTACTTGATGTCCTTTTTGCAACCATGATACTTTGTATGGACTTGGGTGTGCAGTTGTCTCCAGCTTCAACTTCTCCACCATCTCTGTTGATACTAAATTATCAGTACACCCACTGTCTATAATCATCTTGCAAACTTTGTCCTTTGTTTTACATGCAGTCCTGAACAACCTCGTTCGCTGAACTAGGTCTTCTATTTCTTTCTCTGGATTTAGAAGGACTTTCCTCATCATAATATTTTGTCCTTATTCTACTACGTTTGCTTCCACATTCTTCTGGGCTTCAGAAATGTGCGCTTCTCCTCCTCCTTCTCTCTTCCTCCCAGGACATTTCCAAGACATATGTCCTGTCTTTCCACAGGCATAACATTTAACTCCGCCTCCTCTACCTCTTCCTCTTCCTCAAGGAAAATAATTTCTCCCACCAAACGGTCTTCTTTGGGAACTTCCTCCTCTTTCAAACCATATGATTTCTCATTATCATCCTTATATTTCCGTGCCTTATCATAGACAACTCCCTTACCTCTATTTAAGCCTTTGCTTCTGTTCCACTGGCTCTAGTTTTTGGCCAACTTTTCTTCTTCCTTCAGTGCAATCTGATAAGCATCTTCCACTATCCTCACAGTCATCATATTGATTTCATCCTGAATTTCATACCTAAAACAATTTATATACCTAGAAAATTTTTCATCATCCTTCCCTCTTTGTCCAATCCTAATATTTAGCTTATAAAATTCTTATGTATACTCTTTCACTGTCATACCCCTTTGCCTCAGGTTTTGCAATTTTCTGAACAACTCTATCCGATAATCCTTAGGTATGAATTTAGCCTTCGATTTGGCTACCATCCTGTCCCAATTATTTATCTTTTGTTTTCCTTTGCTCCTACTTTCTACCTACAGTTCATCCCACCACAGTGTTGCATGTCCCTTTAATCTGGTGATAGCATGTATCACCTTCCTTCCTTCATTGACCTCTTCATAGTTTAAATACTCATCCATGGACCTTATCCAGTCCAATAGTTCTTCGACATCTAAATTACTTTCATACATGGGAATGTCCATCTTTTCTCTAGCTCCCAACTTCACAACAACTTTCAATAAGCGTTCTTCACCCTCATCTTCCACTGTAGCTTCTTCAACTATTATTTCTTTGCTTTCTACATCACTGACGTATTCAACGACAAGTGTTCTCCTTTGCATTGCTTCCATCACTTCCAACCTTGTGAAAAGTTCTCTCACTTATCTTCCTACAACATAGTTTTCCATAGGTGGTCCTTTGCGTATCCTCGGTGGTATCGCTTCAACTATTCCTAACACACTGAGTTCAACTTCAAATTTTTTCAGGCTGTGATACCACTTGCTGCTGACCCCCTCCTCTCCAAGGGATGCATGACCTCTCGGTCTAGAATCTTCTCAATACTGAATCAAAACAGTCATCGATTCCCTGCTGGAACCTCTAAGAAAATAATCCACAGTTTTCTATGAAACTTCCACCCGCATGAACAAGCGCTAAGTGAAAAACATTTTCCACGTGACTACGCCTTGTGACCACATGCTTATTCGAAAAGGTGCATTGCAATTTCGCGTATCGGCTATATGAGTCAAACAACTCTCCATCCTTCGAACTTTCGAGTCCCGAAATTTCGACAAGGGTCTAGCTCATGCTAGCTCCTCTCTTATCCTCCATCCATATGACCCTTCACTATGACCTAGGGCCAATTCTTCTGAGCGCATTGGGATTTCACGTATCGGGAAATCCCAATGCGATACACCTCTATTCTCTTAATCCTCCGATACCCAAAATTGTGAAATATTTGGATCAGATCAATGGTCCACACTAGATCTCCAACCAACAACTGTGATTATGTCATAATTTTGCGTTTCATGAATCCTCATGACTTGTACCTCCAAATTCCCAATTTAAAAATCAATGAAACACCGATCTGTCGCCACATGTCCTCTTTCAATAGATGTTCCTGATGAATTTTGGATTTCATGTTTCGCGATTTCACGAATTTCACTCGGCTTCTTCCAAATCTTTTGGTTTCGTGAAATTCCGATTAGTCCTCGCAACTAACTAGTGCGCTACTTCTCCCAGATCTAACGAATTACAATATTTTGGCTCTTTCTGAATGGGTCTTGACCCTCAATCTTATCCAATCTTCAAAATTATTTTCTGAAGGATTTCTCTTGCTCAATCCTCTTTACTTGTTCTTTCTTCGAACTTCAATTTTCTTCTCTCCACCTCTGAACACTTAACTTAGAAAATTTTCTAAGTGATTCCTCTCGAGACTTTAAACCACTACTCCTCTTGAAATTCTTGCTAATGAAATTTAAATCTCGCCCCTTAGCACACACTTGCACTCTGTTTGTTTTTCAAAAAACTTTCTGACGCCCTCCTGGCATACTCTGCACTCAACCTCCTGAGATTTCAAACTTTAACACAAGTTTGTTTCTATACGCACTCCTTGCACTCAATATGCACACTCTGCATACGAAATTTCCCCGCTATCTCTTCTGATATTTAAGTCGAAAAAGACTTGTGCACATGCACTCCTTGCATAATCTTACATAAGAGAAACATTTGAACCATTCAATTATTCATTCATTCACTATGAACATCATCCATTCACAAACACATAACAACATAGTCAAACCATAACAATATCAACATTGTGTATTTGGGTCAATTTCCTCAGTTCTATTCATTTAAGAACAAAACATAATTACAGTCATTTATCCTTTACAACTATTACAAGAAAAAATTGTCTAAGGACCCATAGCTTTTTCGCTCTTCTTCCTCTTATCTAAATACTATTACATTCTGTTCAAGTAGTTACCTACTCAATTAATGCAACCTAATGAGTAATTAGGGCTAATATCCCACACCTGAAATACATTTACAGTCATGTAAAGGATTTACAATGGTTCCATCATTTGAAATAGTGGCCCGGTTTTACACAACCAAAATTAATTAACAAAAATTCCAAAAAGTCTTCGCACTTCTTCCAAGCTAGTTAATTCTTGGTTCAACTCCTTCGATGTGTTGAGGTATCAATTCCAATACCACGTTCTCTTCCTTTTGATGTGATTGCAATGCTCCTACATCACAAAGGAACTTGGGTTTGTGACCTATATTCTTAGGCTTCTCAACATTATCAACACTCCCAACATGATTAAAAGTGGTTGGTTGATTTCCCCATTCATTAAGTGGGAATTATAAGGATTTACACCCTCACTCTAGTCTCCATATTTTTAATGCATAAGATTATTAATGTTGCAAGGGTATGTTTGAGGAAGTAAGAGGATTTACACCCCTCATCTTCAAACCTTAACTAGAGATACTTGCCTTGGGGGGTAAGAGTGTTTACACCCCCAAGGAGATATAATCTCTAGTTCTTTCTATTTGACTCCATTGACCCTTCTTTGAAGGCACCAATCTTTTATTCATTGCATTGGAGATATAAATTCGTTGCCTAGGGAAAAGTGAATTTTTCTAGTTTCAAGTTTATCTTTTGGAGAAGTGTTCCTTAAACCTTGAGCTTTCTTGCCTCATTGAGGCATCCCTCTTCTCCCACCACTTTGTTTTCTGTTATAAAAACTATCCTACAGCCATTAGGTCTGCATAAACCTATCTGATAACTCTCTCTTATCTCACAAACTAACCCTAGGAAATCTCTCTAACTTCACTCACCTAGTCTACTAACTAGGGCACACATTTTAGGCTAATTCTTGGCACCTTTCCATGGTTAATTGTACTGCTTCATGCCATTGAATGATACATCCATAAGAATGATAATTTACTGCAGAAAATCACTTTATAACAACTTTCTTTATTTAATATGAAAATGTTATATTTAAGTCATGATTGATTTCCAAAGTCATTGGTAATATTGATGGTTAATATTATGATTTTGCATGCTGATTTATATGTTTTATTTTCTGATATAAAATGTTATCTACTGCTGCAAATTAGAGACAAAAAGATCAAATTTCTTATCCATACTAACATATATCATTGAAAGGTGTCTTTATTTTTGTCTCGGGCAAGTGCAATCATCCAAAGAAGTATTACATATTTGAGGAAACAATTACTTGGCTTACAAGGCATCTCCTCTCACATCCCACTCTACTTAGACTTGAATTCTAGGGTTTTCACTTTCATATCCATCCATCTCCATCTCATTCCCCTAGGGTCATTAGGATCACCTCCCTAGAGTGACCTAGTCACCCTTGAAGTGTGGGACCTACATCGAGGTGAAATTGGGTGTAGGATTCCCTAGTTGGAGCACTTGCTTTTGTGGTTGGGTCGGGCTTTTCCCAACCTACAACTTATGATATAGCATTTTGGCACCGTAGTTGGGGAAGATTTTGAATCTTCTTCATACCCTAATGACACTTTGGTAGGATATCCCAAATCCTATCCTTTAGCTTGCCTAGAGACTCCATTGAAGAACATTCTCTTTCCACTTTCCATGAACCCACCTTTCATTTTTTCCCCTTTCCTCCTTTGGTGAGATTTAATCTTACTTGGTGACTCCTTTTAGGTGTCTTTTAAGTCAATGTAACTATGGCACCACATAATGAACCCTCATCTAGAATTTTTTGTGACTCAATGATGACATTTTTACAGATGAAAAAGGAGAATGATACTAATAAAGCTGCTAAAGAGATGATGAATCACATAAGAGAATTATTTCCTGCCCTTGACGATGAAGAAGTATTCAAAGAAAAAAAATATGAAGAAAGTTATCAAGAAGAGAACACAATGATTTGTGACCCTTTCAAAGACCTTGATGATGATTTATTCCATGACCTTGAAAGTGAAGAAGTATCAGAAGAAACCTTGGATATGACAGATCCCCTCGAAGAAAAGAAAGAAAAGAACTATGCACTCATAATCAAGCCTCTTGTGATGAAGAGGTGATGGAGGGGATTGTCTATAAAAAGAAAGAAGAATTATGATAAAGTGCAACATATTGAGGCACTACTATCATTGATCCCGCTTAATGAAGGTGAGGTTGTCCAACCTTGTTTACCTCCTAATGTTTAAGAAGCGATCAGTCTCACTGATGAAGAATTTGAAGGTCTAGTTGAAGACATCCATGCCTCTGCTCCTCCTGCACACAAAGGCCAAAAGATGGTCATTTTCAGTTATACTGATGGTATTATGAAGGTACCCTTCGATATGGATGATGATCCTATAGACACTTTCATACATATTGGTAAACACGGATGGAATTTTAGTTCTCTCAAATTTCATAGAGACCCCATCTATGACATTTATTGTAGATCTCAGGCATAGGGGGTTTCATGATCAGAGGAGTGGTCCTCATACGTATATGATTCATATGTTTGGTAGACTAGTGATGATATGGTTACATATTTGTTCCGCCCCTTCGAGGATGACTTGTCACAATATACTCAGAGTGATCTTTAGTCATCCTTTGGTACATACTCTTTTGAGGATGCAAATTTGTTTTATGATGACTTCCGACCATTGTGCTCAGATTTTGAGAAATACTAGAACTTGGCCACCTCAGGGAAGTCAGAGGTTAATTATTCAAAGAGAAAGTATTTTCATCTTGGATATTTACATGGAGATTCAAAAGGGAAGAGGTGGTGTTTTTCTACACCTGAGACTGTTTCTTACCTCTTACCCTCTTCTCCAAGATACCATGCAGTGTTCTTCCAATCTCTCTTTTCTTCTTAATCCTCGACAAGAAGTGAGTCTTTATGTGTGGATGAAGATGAGCCTTCATCTACATATAGTATCCCCCTTCAAAGATGGATTGATTAGTATTGTGGCTACACTTTTAGGTGGGATGATCGGGCTGATGGTTTCTCTTACCAACAAGATTTCCTCCCTCCCACCCATCTTCATGAGTTTTATTTCACGATCAATTATATGTATGTTTATACTCATGATTATTATGTGCTTAACTTATCTTTGTTGTATTATATTATTAATCATGGGGGGATATACTTTGATGAGATGATCAAATGGTTACACTGGTTGTATGACTTCACTTGACATCATCTAACACGTGATCTTCAGGGCCCCAAGGCCCTAGGTAAGTAGATAAATAATTTTGATTCCCTACATTTGCATCTTGATTTCTCATATTCGTTCAGATGCATTTCATTTTCATTTTTCTCTACTTGCATACTGATTTCATGCTTAGCTTAGAGTTTTTTTTTTTTTAAATGTCAATTTTTTTTCTTTTCTAGATTAACTTTTAGTTTGGATTTTTATGGATAAAGGGTGATAGCACTACCCTAGATGATCTGATCCCTTTGTTTGAGTTTTTGGTAGGCACAAGTCTACCAGGAGATGTTGGAGTTCTCATGCACTCTATGACGAACACATGTCCCCAAGTAGGAGCCATATGTTATCCCCATTTTGTGGTTAACTAAGTAGACTATGTATCGAGGCCCTAAGGTTGCATATATCGAGTTCCAAGAGATTACATGACCAAAAATATCCTTTTTCATAGATGGAGACCCCTCTCACCACCAAAGATGATCAAAGATTTCCATATGGCATCCACCACAACAGCTGGGTTCCAAAAGTCAGTGGGCCTTGCTCCATGAGGTACAAGTCAATATTATGGTAAGAACTATTTCAATATTTAATCCATTTGAGTATGTTGTATATTAGATTGCTTTAGATTTCATGATATATGCTTGGACATTATTCCTTTTTCCATGTTTCGCCTTGGTGGTTGACATTGGGCCCTAGTAAGTGGTCTTCCTTGGGGATGGATTTGCTACTATGAACTCCCTTGAAGATTCATCATACTGTTCCTGACCATACTTACCACTTTCCATCTTTATTTCCCCTCATTTCCTCATCTCTTGGGATTTTAGGGTGTATTGACCGAAGAAGGGGTTGTTCCTCATTCTATGGGAAGAAGGGGTTGAAGGCCCAGAAGGATTGATGTTGGGTAAAATATAAAAGCCTATGTATGAACCTTCTATATGATTCTCCCAGGGATCACCCAAGAAAGCGATGAAATTCTTATATTTGAGTAAAGGGGGACCCACAATGAATGTGAATAAAAATACTTAAAAGGTTAGTTGAAGGATAAGAGGCCTCATCACAAGCTAACCTATCATGTCCATGAATATATAGTGGTACGAAATTACCATCATCTAGTCACCAAGCCAAGGTAATGGCTCTCAGTTACATGGCTGAGAGAAAGGAGGTCTCATAACAAGCCATCCTTCTCATTTCCACTAGGTGTTTGTGGGTGACATTGCCATTATCTAGACAACACGCCAGGACAATGGCCTTCAACCTCTCCTTAAAATTATGAAAGAATAAAAGAATGGAAAATAATGGGCTTGGAAAGAGTGCATTGTGGACGAAGGTACCACACACCCTCTACAAAGTCACCCATGAATGAGACACTATGACCTCTTATATGTCATGATCCCTATGCCCATTGAGTCTTGACCCTAACCAATTCATACACTTTACATGGATTAGAGAGGGATCTCTTGGAAACTCTCCTTGACCTAAGGCAATATCTACCCAATAGGACACCTCGTCAACCCTCCCATATTCAAGCTTGACACGTCGTATAATGCATTTGGGAAATTAGTTGTTTGATATAGTGATATTTGATGCACATACTTAGGTGGCTCATTTATTGATTGGAATCACTTATCATGATTTTATGACTTGAGATCCTTGGAGGGCATGCTTATTTGTCTTTGCAGGACCTAGTTGGTGGACAATTTTGGAAGAACAAGCCTAGCTTAGGCTTCCATGGGGATGCAAGCCCACATGTTGGATGCCAAGGGTCCACATGCTAGATCATAGGGACATACTATTGGATACTAAGAATATGATGTGGAATACTTATCCCAACCCTCACTTGCCAAATGAATTTCCCAGTAGGGGAAAAACGTCCTCTTTTTGAGCTTGACATCATGTTTGGGGAGTTAGCGTATGGTGGTGAGGTGATATGCATTGGCACTTGGACATTTTGAGGTGTTTGAGGATTTGACCATGATGGAAGACATTTTGATGTTTGAAATGTGGCTTTGGGAAGCCTTACTACCCTCCTACATCATTGATGACCTTCTCCTAATGCCAAAATGTCCCCTAAAGGGGTGACGTCCATGTAAATTAGGGTTTTATTTGTGCAAAAGTAAAATTTTAAATGAATTGTTTAATAATATTTTGTTAAAGGGGAAATATTAGGGTTGTTGACCTCTCGTCTTGTGGTTTACCCTAAATATGTGGACAAGTCACCTTGGTGACATTTTGTATAAATAAGAGATCATAAGATCTCATTATAACATAACTTTCCCTCTTGTGAGAGGACTTGATCTGAAATTTTCACTATATTTGGCTATTTGTTTCTTTAATGCTCTTGTTTATGGCTATCTATTGATGAATGGTTGGTGGAAGTCTAGCACTATCCTTGGAAGGTTTGTCTTTTTCTCTTATGGTGTATTGTCTTAGCATTTTATTGGAATTGGTATGGTCTTTCACTTTCATGCTATCATTTGTTTCAATTCAAGATTATGGTGCTAGGAACTAAGTGGGAAGTATAAGTATTTACACCCCTACTCTAGTCTCCATCATTTTTATGCTTAAGATTATTAATGTTGCAAGGGTTTGTTTGAGGAAGTAAGAGGAATTACACCTCTCATCTTCAAACCCTAACTAGAGATACTTTCCTTGGGGAGTAAGAGGGTTTACACTCCCAAGGAGATAACATCTCTACTTATTTATACTTGACTCCATTAACCCTTCTTTGAAGGAACTAGTCTTTTATTCATTGCATTGGAGATATAAATTCGTTGCCTAGGGAAAAGTGAATTTTTCTAGTTTCAAGTTTATATTTTGGAGAAGTGTTCCTTGAGCCTTGATCTCTCTTGCTTCATTGAGGCATCCCTCTTCTCCCACTACTTTGTTTTCCGTTATAAAAAAATTCCTACAGCTATTAGGGCTGCATAACCCTAGTTGATAACTCTCTCTTATCTCACAAACTAACCCTAGGAAATCTCTCTAACTTCACTCACCTAGTCTAATAACTAGGGCATACTTTTTAGGTTGGTTCTTGGCACTTTTCCATGGTTTATTTTTCTGTTGCATGCCATTGAATGATACATCCATAAGGCTGATAATTTACTGCAGAAAATCACTTTATAACAACTTGCTTTATTTAATCTCAAAGTGCTATATTTAAGTCATGATTCATTGGCAAATTCATTGATAATATTGATGGTTAATATTATGATTTTACATGTTGATTTAGATGTTTTATTTGCTGATATAAATTGTTATCTACTGCTGAAAATTAGGGACATAAATCTTAACTTTTTGGTCCATACTAACATATAGCATTGCAAGGTGTCTTTCTTTTTGTCTCGGGAAGGTACAATCATCCAAAGAAGTACTACATCTTTGAGGTAACAATTACTTGGCTTACAAGGCATCTCCTCTCACATCCCACTCCACTTAGACCTTAATCCTATGGGTTTCACTTTCATCTCCATACAT